>DWAO01005315.1:0-11902 GCA_018230605.1 Heliconius congener
TACCATCAGGTGACCCGCACGCTCGTTTGCCGTGTCTTTTCCATAAAAAAAAAGCCTTCTTCCCCCGCTGCTGTAAGACATTTCTAGAACATACTTTAAAAGTGGCATTACTAGAATAATTTCAAATTTACTTAAGCATGGACAAGCTTTTAGGCCCCAGAAACTCTTTTGTCCCAAAAAAACATGGACTGCTATCCTTTAAAAATAATCACAAAACCAAACTCAATATCATATTTTATTTACTCCACGACTACTTTTTATGGTAACAGTTACATGTAAACTATCGTTCACATTGTTTATTAGTCATACATATTTATACATTATTCAATTTTAATTATTTCCAATTTTATTATTACGTTAGTAAACGAGGGAAAACAAGACAGACAGTATGTAATCGATTAATATAAAATAAACAAAGCTTATTAAATCTGATTTTAATTAACAAACAGCCGTTGTGGTTTTGTGTGAGAGTTGGATAAAATGAATACTACAGTCCAAATAACAAAACCTCGCAAAAAGTGGAGATGGATACAATATGATTTACTTGACTTTTACTGCCTCTTTTGCTGCAAATATAAACAAATAATGTATTTTTATAAATTACTAATAAATTTTTAATTTTTAATTACAATATTATTTCTTTTTACCCTTGTTTGTATTGTATTTTATCACTTCACAACTGTAGGTCCACAGGAAGCATCTTATAGGTTTTGATTACATGTGAATTTCATACAAAATGCAGCAAAATCGTTGCATAAATATTTGAAATGTTTAGTTGGGTCGACTTAGAAGCTTGATTATTGCTGTTATTCAATGGGCCGTAGACCTGAATGTTTTGGTTTGATACCTCCACCTCACCACCTTCATACTTTTTGAGATACGGAAACCTAGAAAGAGCTCAAACCTCTTTGTCAAAAGCAGTTCAACGAATGTTATGTGCAGAGAATGTGTTGTGTTCCGCCACCCGTTTGTTTTGTGTGTGTGTGTGTGTGTGTCCGTGGAAACTTCTCCTTTTCTATAAATAGGATTGAACCCAAATCCATTACATATACAACCATTTATAGTTATTTAACATGATACTTTGTTAATGAGTATTTACATCTGAAGTACATATACATACATATATTTGCGATGTTTCCCCAAAATTTATCTCACGTCATGTCAAAAAGTTTACGTTGACAAATTTTGATACAACAGCCTATACAAACCGACCTGGTCGGTTTCCAGGAGGCGCGGGTTCGAGTCCCGCTACGTTCAAATTTTTATACGTTTTCCAAATAAGTATATATTTAATGCTGACGATATTGATGCAAAGTATTAAAACATTTGGAATCCAATTTCAAAGTTTCCGCTTCAAAACGGTTGGTGCTATTTATTTATTTTAAGTGCTTTAATCTCCCAATCTTCAACATAAGCTGTACTTAGATAGAATTTTTGGAAGCAGGCCAAAAATTTTCTCATTATGTATAACATGTAACTAGGAATTGTTTGGCTTTTATAGGAACATAGACCATTGTGGATATGTTATTTAAATAGATATACCACTCATAGAGTTCCTGACGATGTTGTACATTAGTTGTTAGTATTAGTATTAAATCCAGCCATGGCGCAGGGGCCCGAAGTATTATTGTAAATGCGATAGATTGTGGGTTCGATTCTCACTCAAGGTAATGAAATATTTAATATTTAAATTTTTTAGCTCAGTCGTCGAGGCAAAGCACGGCATTGAGTTCCGCAACTCAGCAAACAATGCCTCGAGAATTCAATGGAAAATGGAGACCGGAGTATATTAACACTAGGTTCCCTCTGTCTACTATGCTATGTTTGGGCTACAGCGTGATGCAAAACAAAATGTTAATGTTTCTTTCTACAATATAACAACTATTTTGTTTGTGTGATTTATCTTATATACTTATAATAAAATCATAACTGATCGGTGTCTGAAAAGGAAATAGGAAAAACGCTTTTGGGAACATTTAACAATGCAATAGAACCTAAAATATTTTTTGAATTTTTGTCTGTTTGCCTGTGCGTATATTCACGGTGATTCAAAATAAAACAGTTTGTCTTTTGTCAAATTTCCCTTAACATTTAGGGGAAAGTTGTGATCAATGGACCGACACTTTCTTTGGACCACCTAAGTATTTCAAAAATTATATCTCCTATATATCTTCTAATTTTTTCTAAAAAAAATGACACCAGAAAGTACCTGTACCTTATCTTTTTGGAATAAGCAGTATGCTGTTGGCCTTACTGGTCTCTACAGCGTCACTGGGCTCTGAGAGGCCGAGCTAGCAGAGCTCTGACCTTGGCTTGGTTACCGTGGAAGGTACCAACAAATGTGAACACGTGTCGCAAGGGCGTCTTTTTTTAAGACTCGGACCACGCCTTGCGTATACAATGTGTACCAGAAAGTAGAAAAAAATATTATTATAAACGGAACGAAGGTAGCCTTGAAGTGATCGGTTCTAAAAATAGTTTTATCATTATATTGCCAAAAATGCTCATCCTTATATTAAAATAAATATTATCGTATCTACATCAAGAAAGGATTAAAAATAAATCAATAGTTTTTTTCTATCGCTTTTATTAAATAAACCATGACACCTTAAAGTCATGTAGTCCGATCATAGCAACCTTCCCCTAGTATTTCTATTTTGTTTTGTTTCAATGTGTTCGTAGATCTTATATCAACATATTTTTTTCAACTATATTGCTTTTAAATAAGGTTTTTTATAATTAGCATAAATATAAGTTTTTAAGGTTAGTACCCAAACGTAAAACAGGACCCTGTTACCAACACTCAGCTTCTGTCTGTCCGTCTGTCTTTTTGTCTGTCCATCCGTTCGTCACTCATGAACCGTGATAGTTAGACTGTTAAAATTTTTATAGATGATGTATTTCTGTTGCCGCTATAATAACAAATACTGAAAAACAGAATTAAATGAATTATCAATGGAGGCTCCCATAAAATAAATAATTTTTTATTATATATAATAATGATATGAACATTTTGGCAGATTTTTTTTTTATGTAAAGATTAAATTAAATCAAAATCTGTTTCACGACTTTTACTGTGTCCAGCATACAGCAGAGTAGACCGAGTTAACCTAGTATTATTAAAAAACTCCGTTCCCCACTTTCTGGCAAATATTTCGAGGCATTGCCAGTTAAGTGGCGAAATTTAACGTTCGTAATGTATAGATATTGCCTTTTAATTGCTAATGTTATTACAACACGAAAATAATCTAGGTTAGTTAGTTAATAAATATTTATCATCGCTAAATCAAAAGAGCGCAAGTGGGTCGCTAGGATCAAAACTTTTTTATCTTTGTATGAGGAAGTACTATTGTAAGCGTAATCAAGAAGAAAATTATATAGTTTTTTATCATTAAAGCAATTGAAGCGACCGGAGACGGCAACGTAGCGAACTATTATTAAAATTATCCAATCTGAAAAGATATTTTTATTTAATTAGAAAACTATAGTCATTTTCATATACATATGAATATAAAAATAATTTTAGCTATCTAAGAATATTAATATGAGTTGAATGCATTATTCCTATAGCAGAAACAATAAGCTGACAGATGGCAAAGGGATTAGCAACGTCTGACGTAGTTGCAGGCCGACAAACATCTCACTATTCACACAACGACGGCTTACTGACTTTCAGTATTTTTTGCTTTTATTTCATGAAACAAAATTATTGACCTAATAAATGCAATCTCTTATCTCGTATACCAGTTAAGTTCCACCAACACGCAATACCCCAGAATTCGACGAAGAGGTTCCCCACTCTCTGTCGATTTTTTTTTTACTTTTTTTTATTTTTATTAATTAGGTTCACTCTATCTACCCTGCCACATGTAGAATACGGCGTGAAGCTAAATAAAATATGTCATTGACTTCGTTCGTCCTTAATTATATTAAATAATAAAATTGTTATGAACGCTTGAATATATTTGTATGTATTTTAGTTTAATGTATTTTATATACTATAAAAAGTGTGCAGAAGATAAGAAACAATTGTTAATACAAATGAAAGGAAATATTGTAAAGAAATATTATTAAGCAAAATCCGGTTATTTTTATCTATAACAGTTTAAAGGGTTTCGACTATAAAAACTAACGTGCTGAAACGATGCGAAGAAATCGGCCATTTCAGGCGTGGAGAAATGGTTAAAACATGTAATATGGAAATAAAAATATGCAATTATGTTATAACAGTTCATTGTAGGTTGATAAAAATTCACAATTCCAGACGCATTTGTAGATAAGATATAATACTTTAATTTTTCTGTTTATTAAATCAATAATCATGTATTCTTCGAATACCAGGCGAAGCCGCGAGCGGGCCGCTAGTTCAATATAAATTTATTGAACGTCAGGGTTTTTTATTAAGAACAAAGCATACAAATAAAATAATATATCTAAATATAAATGAAACAGTAAATCAAGATATGTAATGAAAACTAGCCTTTTGCCCTCCAGCGCTGCTCTGGACTTAACATCCTTGTCCCTTGGGTAACTTTTGTTTTTTCCGGATAACATAGCCTTTGCGAGGCAAATACCTACGTAAAAAGTAAAGCTATTTGATCAGTAATCTTTTGAGGCCGGAAAAATGTTATGATGCTACGTTCGTGTTAATGGAAAGTTGACCTTGCTTTCGTAAATGTGTCAAAGAACCTAGTGCTTGCTATAATATCGACGTACTATCGTACACGAGCCAACCATGTATCTCAACATAAATAATGTAATTTGATGTATATTTTATTTTATAGTTTTTATTATATACCTATAGATTAAAATTGTGATAACGCTATTATTATACATTTTAATTGAAATTCTTTAACTGGATTATTTTTATCTATTTGCTTTTTTTATGCATGAACTCTTTACGCCGCATTCCGCTTGTAGTACCTTCCGTTGTATTTTTAATAAATAATAATTGATTTCCCTGAGAGGAAATCGAACCCACAACCGCGCCACGACGGCCTAATTACTAGATTTTACTGAACTTAGATTCGGAGTTTAACCGTGTTTTTAATATTATACATTTTTGGAAACCCGACGGTGTGAACACTTTCCATTAATCCATGGTCACGAGTTAGTATGTTTCAATAAAGAAGCATATTTTTTGACTAAACTAGCCACTAAAGACTTAATTTTAAAAGATCGTTTTATTAATATGTTTTTTTTTATTATCAGTTCAAAATTTATTTTTAAATTTACCAGCGATCTAATTGGTGTTTAATTATTAATTTTTAAAACACCCAGTCTTAACTTTAGCTTTTCTTTTCAGGTCGACCTCTCTTAATAGCTACAAAGGTATTTTTTTCATACAAACTTTTTAACTCTTAGCTAAAACTTAATTTTTATATTAAAAAAAACTTTTATTTGTGCTTTAATGATATTAGTTGTTAATATTAAAATATGTTGAAATAAAACAAAATTAGTAATTTTAAGCATCAATTTATTTATACAGTATTTGGCAGTTCCGTTTGTAGCAAGTAAATAAATACAAAACATGCTAAATATGTATATCGTCACAAGTCTAAGTCTAACATTTATAGCGGATTCAATCACTTGGTTGAATTTTATGACTGTACCTCATTATTTTTATTATCATATAAAAAAATCAAAAAGCTTTGTTCAATTCATTCTACGGAATCTTTTTGTGAACGTATCTTCACAATCTTCACAAGTGCTTATTTAATAAAATATATTCGTAACTGCTCTACAACGTAACGATTAAATTGAAGATGTTATACAAAATTAAATGTAAATAATCTATATTAGAAATAAGATTTACATATTTTTTCATCTAAATAAAAATGTGGTGACATCTGGACAAATTCGTTGTAATTATTTATTATATTTAAATTATAAACAACCCTGATAACACATTTCATTAGGACCGGATTATTTATAGTGAATGCAATATAAGATATAGTTATCTTAACTTATCATAAGTTGTATGTACATAATAAATAACAATATTTTAAGTTAATTAAATCCAAAACAATACGGGATTATTTGAAAAATAAAATGTCGAAAGCTAAAAACAAATTTAAGGGTTCATACGCTTCGTATTCTATCATTGCATAAAAGAAAGGGATCCCTAACAGGCTAGGGGTTTCTAAATTGTGGGTCGCGAATCCTTAGAGGATCTCGTAACAAAATATGGGGGTCAGCAAAGATACCATAATTATTATGCCGGGATTTCACCGGAAACGTCAGGTACTTTAGTCAGGTTAAGAAAACATTTATTAGCAACGGCAGGAATTTCGTGTATTACAATTTTTATTGCCTAATAAATTAAATCTTTAAGCTGTTTTTCATAATAACATACATATTTATTTATAAAAAAGTGGATCGATTGAGTTATCAATTTATATTTATGGTAATAAAATTGTAAATAACGTAGTGTTTCTTAACAATTATACAGATAATATTTACAGATGCATTTTTATTGGTAACTTAAAATCATATAAATATTAATATAATTTATAATATAACATTTAAATTATTTAAAAACGACTCCTATTTTTTGAAGCATGTTGAATTACTAGTATAGGCAGGTCTCTAAAACGTCTGGCTTTATGCAAAGCTTTATTAGATCAACATTCATTTGCAAAACTATTCATACTATTTTATAAAGCGGATTTTCATAAAATACTTCTACATATTGAAATATAATATAGTATTATAAAATCTAGCATACTATATGTGCGTAATAAACAGGTAAATATGAAGTTTAAATGGAATGTTGATCTCGTACGAGTGATTATTGTCTGTTCAGCCGAAAAGAAAATTTTCTATTTAAAATAAAAACTTATACGGTTATTATAATTAAAAACAAGAGTTTTATATACACTTAAATTATCAAGAATACACATAAAGTGCTATTATTCGGTGAATTACAAGCGTTACGTACAAAAGTTGTTCTAACTTCGGAGCGACTGCCGAGTTTTCCTTTTCGTAGTAATCTGTAAAGAAAATATTTTATAAGTAAAGATTGAGTGAGGATGGATTGTGATTTTCTTTTTTATCATAATTTTGTGTAATATGAAGATACTTTTTTTTAGCGTCACGCTCTATGCCGCATGTAGTAGGGTCGGGAGTACCTAAGTGTTAAGACACTCCGTGTCCCACTTTCCGTCGAATTTTTCAAGCAATGCGCCACGCAGGCGGAACTCAACGCTAGGATTGTGCCTTCGTGCCAGAGGGAAGAAATCAAAATATTAATAAATAATAATTTATTCCTCCGAGTAAGGGATCGAACCCACAACCGTCGCGTTACAGTCACACCTTCCTTTCCCTAGGGCAGAGATACTTACCCAAAATATGTATGTCGCGTTTGCTATAAAAGATATACAGTGAATTTTTTTTACAAAGCTTGCTAACGACATTCAATCTTAATTGGACATCGTTTGAGTGCATTGAAGATCCTTAATTCCACTTAAGTACAAGGTAAAGATCAAGTATTTTGTAATATAAAGTAATGATTATACATAAAACATATTTAAATATTTATTATTTTGTTTTTTTTTTCTTGGAGTCTTGGAGGGCCAACAAAGTGTGACTGTAAACGTCACAGGTTGTGGGTTAGACTCTTATTCAAAGAAATTAATTATTTAATATTTTCATTTCTTTGCACTGATTTGCGGCGTTGAGTTCTGCCAGTCAATACGCAATGCCTTCAGAATTAGACGGAAAATGGGGAACGGAGTGTCTTAACATAAGGTTTCCTCTGCTTACACTGCTGTGTGCGGGATACAACATGACGCTAAAAACAAATTATTATATTTTGTTATATTCTAAACAAAAAATTCTATGGTAAATATTTAAGATTTACTTTAAAAATTCTTATGGCGTGTTGAGTTTTTAACATCGTAAAACAATTGACAATTGAAGCCCTATAAACATTATTCTACCAACTTATTGCGGCCAGCTTGCGGTTTTCGATCGATTTTTCACACTCTTTGTACATCCATTTTTAGAATAACTGTGAGCAATAGAAAATGTACTAAATATCATATTAAGCAATGTTACCAAAATCACGAATCTGTTCACCATATGCTTCACCTTGGAATGTAGAACTGATTGCTTCGTTTGATTGAAATATTTGCAATTGTCCTGTAAGTATTAGTTAAGTTGTAAAATAAGTTTTATATTGATAAAATAAAATAATAATATTTAAGTAAAATTAATATATTAACTGACCTTTCTTTCTAATTGTTTGGTTGTCCAATATAGATTTTTGCGTAGTTGTGAAGGCGGACGGAGGGGCTGGTATTTCTAAAAATAGATATACTTTAATACATAGTCAGTTTAAATTCAACGCTTAAGTTAATTCCATAGATGTCAGTCGTGGCGCAGGGGCACAAGCACAAACGACAAACGACTATAAATGCGGCGGGTTGTGAGTTCAATTCCCTCTACAGGAAATGAAATATTGAATATTTGCGTTTCCTCGCTTTGGTGTCGATTCAATGCGCGGAGTTAAATTGCACAACTAAACACGTCATGCCTCCCGAATTCGGTCGAAAGTGGAGAATGGAAGTATCTTAACGGATCTTAGCATAAGGTTACCACCTTCTCCTCCGCCTACCTTGTTATGTGCTCCTGCACAGAGGCAAGAAATAAGAAGCTATAAAAATAAAATTTAAAAGAAATTAATTTTGAATGAGTTTTAAATACCATCAAGCCTGATGATGCCGTCGGTTTCACCCAAAGAATTTTTCGCAATACACTTGTAGAAACCAAAATCTTCTTTGGTGATGTTCCGTATCTTCAGCATCATAAATTTGTTATAACCGCTATCAACGGGGAACGCTTCATACTTGCCACCTACAATTTCCATTTCTACTTAAATATAAAACCTGTACCATTGTTCCTATTGGCAAATTAAGGGTGCGGTCGGTGGTTTCTGTGCCCAGCCCAGAATAGTCTGGTGCCCACCCCAAAAATTTTACTAATAAAAAAAAATACTTTTCTGTAAAAAAAAACATCTACACGAGCTCGATCTGTTTATAGGTAAAGTTCTGCCGCCCCAGCCCCCCCCCAGGAAAATATAGAGATATTTTATCAACAGAGATACACCAATGCTTGTTCGTAGACGCAAAACCAGTGAGCGTGTTTGATAGTTATGAGATAAATGGACTGTTGGAAATAAATGGTGTGTGATCATGTTATAGGTACGAGTAGGGATGTGGATTTCACTAAGGGGTGAATTTGCGGTCTCAGGACGTGGAAACCCATTTAAATTTACTGTCTTTAAATTTATTACATTGTGGACAAGTTCAGGCTATAAAGCGGATAGAGTTTATGTGCGTGTTGTATGGATTGTACGACGGAGTAGAAATTAAGAACAGAATCTTTGGAATAAATGGCAAAGCGTATAACTGTAAGCGCGACAAATAATATTTTTATAACTTCACACTGGTGTCGAGGCAAAGCGTGGTGTTGAGTTCGGCCACTCAACATACAATGCCTCGAGAATTCGGCTGTTTGCTTACTCTGCTACATGTGGAATACAGCGTGCAGCTGGACATATATCTTTGTTTATTTATTTATTTGAACTTTATTTTAACAATACAACTGCTATACAGACAAAAACAAACAAGTAAAATGACAAACAAAAAAATAATAATAATACATGCATGCAAATATACTTTACACCATACATTGACAAAGCCTAAATTAAAATAAAGTGTACAGCAGTGTGACATTAAAAAAGGTAGGGCACTCAGCATAGATGTTGGCATATGAGTAACAATATTCAATAATACCAACGCTGATTTTCAGTAACCGCCTAGAAAAAGACGCGCCTGAAAACGAAACTGTTTAATAAACACAACAAAAGAAACTATTCTGTCCTATACGTTTTTCACTTTTTTTATGTTATTAAGATATATTTTTATATATTAAAGATATTATCAACATATACATACGTATTTCTTATAATAATTTTTTAATTAAAATAAATATATATCCATATATTTATTTTAATTAAAAAATTAAACCCATACAAAACTTCACGATTTTTTTCATAGCTTTCTAGTTTACAGAGCGTGTCAAAAATATTTTTTATACAATTTGGAATGTAGAGCGCCAGTAATTTCATCATCAATTAAATTTTCCCGAAGCATTCCTATATAAATATTTAACAAGAATATTGTTCCATAAAACAAAATACGACGAAGAAATATCAAGATATTATTTTATTATATTCCAATTTAGCCAGCCATTCGATCGCAGCCGATAGACAAAACAATAAATCACGTATAAAAGGAGAAATCGAACACGAGATTTTGTTTTCGTATTTTGATCTTAAAGAATGTCGACTCATGGCGAGGGGTGAATGTTAGAATATTTTCAAATAATATATTTTTTGTCTCTATAATGTTTTTGTTAAGATATACATGTTTTATACGAGCATACCTAAATATGTTTTATTTCTTTGTAATAATATATATTTTCAACATAAAGAGGCCAGTCGTGGCGCAAGGGCACTAGTGTGTGACTTCGCACGTGTTTATGGGTTCGATCTCCAGTCGAGGAAATGGAATATTTATTTAGTTCCGACACTAAAACGCAATGCTTCCAGAATTAGGCAAAACAAAGGGAAACTAAGTGTCTAAACACAAGGTTCCCTCTGCCTACCCTGCTGCGTGCAGGATACAGTGTGAAGCTGATTTATTGTATTATAACTTGTTATGAATTGGTACTTATACATAGAAATATACTTTATATTACAAAAAGATTTTATATGTATACAGAATGATGTAAATAATGCAGGTAATGCAACATTTTACTGCATAAATAAGATATAAGGCACAAGAAAAGTTTTTAAAAAACACAGAGTTTACTGAAGGTAATTTCCCTTGCAAGCGGCGTATGACGTCGCCGGTGTGAAGTGCGAAGTTGGGCGGACGCCGGCCAAAACTATAGTCCGTATAAATTTGGAAACAAGTTCAAATAACAAACCTGTGCTAGGTGGAACTAATTACAATATTTTTTTAGTATTTTTATTATAATCTTTAAGTATTATGGTTGAAAAAATAGCTTCACGCGGTATGCCGCAGCAGGGTAGGCAGAGAGACCTTAGTGTTAAGACACTCTGTTTCGCCGAATTTTCTAAGGCATTGTGTGTTGAGTGGAGAAACTCAACGCCCAGCTTTCGCCTTGGTGCCAGTGCGAAGTAATGGAAATATGAATAAAATAATTATACATTCCCACGAGTGGGGTTCGTACCCACAACTGTCGCGTTGCAGTCACGCCACGTCCTTGTATGTACTATGGTTATATAATGTATATATAATTTACATACACAGGTAAAACGGTAAACTTGTCAAATTAATAGTAATGACGGATAACTTTCACAAATTCATAATAAATTTAGTGATTTTATACCGGAATATCAATTAAGGAGGAGTAAATAATGTTAGAGTAAAGCGTTAGTAGCGTTTTAACAGTTGGTTAGATTAGACTTAATAAAATTTTAATTTCTAGTTCTACGTATAAGATTGTATGTCAAAAGACATTTCTTTTTTACGTATAAGTTTGTATGTCAAGAGTTTTTTTCTAGCCTAGAAGTAGATTCTAGGTTTACGCTGTTTCCCACGTAAAGTCAGAGGAAACCTAGTGTTAAGACATTCTTTTTCTCGGTTTCTGCAGAATTTTCGAAACATTGCGTATTGAATGGAGGAACTTTACATTTTGCATTGTAACCAGAACGAAGAAACAATATGAAATATTCCATTTCTTCAAGTGATATCGAACCCACAGCCGTCGCGCTTACAGTCATCGCTTGTGCCGCTACGCCACGAAGGCCTAAACCCTCTTATTCATAAAATTTAACAATATACAAAATCACTTTAACTATAGCGAATTT
>DWAO01005316.1:0-11902 GCA_018230605.1 Heliconius congener
TATATATATATATATATATATATATATATATATATATATATATATATTAAAAAAACTAGACTGTAAACGCAACAGGTCGTGGTTTCAGTTTTCAAATGAGACAATGAATTATTAAATATTGTATACGATTTCTCGCTCTGGTAAAGCGACAATGGGCGCTGTTGAGTTCCACCACTCAACATGAAATACCAGAGGTAGCCTATTGCCAGCGTTGCCAGATTTTGTCTAGGGGAAAAGCGGGACATTTATCTCGGGAATTGTTATTAAAAAAATATGAAAATATTCAAAAAGATTTATAAAAATACGTAGAATTATACACGAAAAGTGGGACCATATCTGTCCCCTTCGATACACTTAAAGTTTGGGTTAAAAATTGGAATGTCCCTCCAAAATTGGGACGTCTGGAAACGATGCCGACTACTTACGGGATACAGCGTGAAGCTAAAAATACTTATATACTTAGTTTAATTTAGCGAGGCAGTGAGAAAAAATATTTAAAAATATATGTTTATTGCCAATACTTTATCAATATTAGGGTCATAAAATGTTGTGGAATTATTTATTGAACCCTAAACAAAATGGAATTGGCAAAAAAAAACTGAAACAAGCGTCGCTATTGCAATATTGACTGAATGCCAGATATTTCAGACTACGAGCAGTTATTATTGTAGATCTTGATAGATGCGTCGAGTACGCCAAAATATACATACATATATATTTTTAAGCAACAAGTAATAAAAATACAATTATTAATTTTAAAAAAATATGTCCACGATATTCGGTGGGTTTTATTTCTGTCATTATATAACGTGACTTGCAAGTGCAACCGCACGTACTTATATCTTAGAGTAATTTATTTATCCTTGTAAAATGCTTAATTTCCTTTATGTGTGAACTGTTAAGTTTTTTCTATCTATCTTGTTATACATTTATTTCATTATACCGAGTGGTAATCGAATCCACAATCGTCGCATGCTTGCGCCCCCGCGCCATAACGGCTTTAACATTGCTTAATAACTACTATAAATTTAAATCATAAATATACACTGTGCACTCTACCACCAGAATATTAGTGACTCTTCTTTGTCTTATTAAGACTTCAATGATTTTTACAGTTCAAAAATCTCAATAATAATTTTATTCTATACAATAAATCGGTTTAAAATAGACAAGCTTAGTCTTGTGATCGTTAATGACTAATGAGTAATATTAAGTGTACGTGTAGATTTTCATGTTCATAATCTATTAATGGACTAAAACATTCTACATTATAAATCTGTTTCCTAATGTTATTAATTATCCTTTCCTTTTTATAGCTTCACGCTGTGTCCCGTACACTGCAGGGTAGGCAGAGGACACCTAGTGTTAAGACACTTCGTTTCCCACTTTTTTATTTGGAGAAAATTTAGAACAAATTAAAAGACGTTGTATTTATAACTAAACAATTAGTGTAATTAACCTGTGACGATGTATCATATTTTATATTTTGAAACTGATGTACCTAATATTTTTATTATTGTATTAAATAAATCAATTTACACTATCCCGGACATAGCGAGTGGACAAATTGAACCTAGTGTTAAGACATTTTCCGCCAAGTTCTGGAGGAGCGTTTTGAGTGGCGGAACTCAAAGACGCATTTTGCCTTAACTCCATGTAAATAAATATTTCATTTCCTCGAGTGGGCATCGAACCCACGAACACAGTCACACTTTGTGCCCCTGCGACAAGACTGGCCACAATTATTGTATTAAATAAGAACAAATCATTTACCTAAATTGTGACAAGATTACATGATAATTTTTAATAAATAAATTTTGTTACAGCAACATGGGGAAACGAAATAAAGGCGAATTAGCTAACATTGATCACTCTAAATCAAAAAGAACTAGAGATACACATAATGAAAGTGAGCTTAAAAATCACTCTGTGCCAAACAATAAGCCTAAAAAAATAGTATTTGATGAAGACGGTAATCCAGAACAACAGACAGAGGACATCTCAACTAACGTGACGAGAAATAAATCAGTACAAAAAAGTAACAGAAAAAAGAATAAAATAGAAAATTCGCAAAGTACTACTAGTGAATCGGAACAAACAAAAGAACAATCAAATCAAAGTGAAGACGATGAGCCTAAAGAAGAAGATATTGATAAGTTTTGTGATGAAATAGAAGAAGAAGATAATGAACAGTATGAAAACTGGGTTAAGTTAATAGAAGAAAAGTTAAAATCAAATAAAAAGAAAACTTAGTACGATTGTTGAATTTTTTGTTAGTAATAAATTTCGTTTAGTCATACATTGAAATTAATTTAAAAATGTTCTTGGGAAGTTTAATAATGCAAGCAACAAAAGTCAATAACACGATCTTGTTAATTTTATCTGTGTGACAATTTTTCGTAATTCACGCAGTAACTATTTATTTATTTATTTATTCAGATTCACAAAATGCATTACCTTTTAAGGGGAACACCGCTTGCAACATTGGAGATTAGTGTACAAAAGTATCTACTATCAACTGGTTTTTAATTAAACTTTTTTATTATATTGCTATTAGTCCTTGGAATCGTATATTATAGATTATTTCTATTTTTCACTGTTCCTTTTTTATTTGTAATGTAAATTCTCATTTCTTACCAAATTTCATTGTTTTAGGTATATGGAAATAGGTTTTCCTTACGTGTACGTGTGTTTGAATATGTGGATAATTCTTATTACTTTTGTGTGGATGTGAGATTACATGTGTGTGGACGAGAGATCGTATTTACGGATGTGAGATCACCTATGTAGACAGGACAGGATAATAATACTCGTACTTGTAAATTATCATAATATGACGAAAAATTATTATTAAATTATTAAAGTGAAAAGAGAAAACCAATATTGAATATCATTAATTGATGTTCTATTTGTTCGTCTCCAAAACTATGTAACAGATAATTCCCGGCTATAAAGAAACTAATGTATATATCTATATCTTTCCCTTCTTAATATTTTGGATAAAAAGAAATAGCTCTCTTAAAACGAGATTATGCCTTATGTTCATCATTCTTCGATTGGATGAATTTTCTCAAGGATCTTAAATGTTCAACTTGAAATATCAATAGTATAAAAGTAGTGAAATACTATTTAGAGGCCAGTGAAATCGCAGGGGCACCAGCATGTGACTGTATATGTGAGAGGTTGCGGGTTTGATTTTTTACTCGAGGAAATTAAATAATTAATGGTTTCATTTTCTTACTCTGATAAAGAGGCTAAGCGTGGTGTTGAGTTCCGCTACTTAATACGCAATGCTCCTAGGGTTCGGTGGGGAGTGGGGAACGAAAGTTTCTTAATTGGAACGCAATATCTTAACTTTACTTCTAGGGAACTAATTATTAGTTAAGCTAAAAAATGTTAAGTGAATTACAAAATCAAATTTTAAATGAATCAATGATTCGTTTAGGTTTGTATGGATAAATAACTATTCAAAGAATGATAAAGGTGACATTTGTAATTCTCATTTCATTAAACGACTCTCAGCTAATTAATGTCTTTGATTAATCAATAATAAATAATACATTCCATTTCTTAAAATGGAGTTTATTTCTTTTGTTATCGACTATTTGTTACTAAATCTATAGGATAGTTTTTTAATCGTAACTATAGAAATAGCTAAAACATTCTTGAATATGATGGCTTATTCTTCAGCAACGAGTATTCGACTTTTAACTGTATGACAGTTTTATCTGTGCTCCATAACAAACACATGTCAATTGTCAAATACTTCAAGACTTGTGACCGTGTTTTTTGTACTAGTTTAATAAATAATATCTATATTTATTTGCTCGTTTTAATAAATGATACTTATAGTTATATGCATTAATTTATTCGAATAATAAAAATGACCCGATTTGCGAGGGCCAAAGGATCCAAAGCTTCTAACCTAAAAGCTCCTGAAGATAGTACACCATGGGAGGTAATGAAAGAACACATGCTGAGAGCAAAACAAGATAATGATGAAGCTAAAAAACGCGAAGAGGTATGTATTTATTAGAAACATGATGTAGCTTCGAAGATTTTTTAAATATTATCTTTGTACGTATATTTATAATTGTTTTTTTTCCAGGCGGAGCAACAGAGAATTGACAATTATAATAATTTTCTGAAAGAACATAGAGTCCAAAAAAGAACAGCAACTTGGTGTGAATTTCCAGAAACACAACCTAACAAAAAACCTACTATAGAAACAAAACAGAAAAATAAAAAAAATAAACAAAAGGCAGACACAAATGAAGCTGATTCACAAAAGGCAATAAATAATGACACTAAAAAAGTGTGTATTACAAATGGTAATACAGAAAAAAATAAAAATAAGAAAAATAAAAAAAATGTAAAATTAGATGAAGCAGAAGCAAATGAAATTAGTAACGTAGTGGATGATTTACAAAAAGAAATGAATCCACAACCACCACAAAAGAAAAAGAAGAATAAACTGATTCCTCAGAACAATGAGCTTAATAGTGTGACCAATGATCAAGTAGAATCATCCAAAAAAGAAAAGAAAAAGCACAAGAAAGCTAAAAAGTCCAACAAATCATTAGAAGATTCTAATGTTGAAAATTCAAATAATGAAGAGTCCAATGTTGAACATAATGCAGTCCATGATACTTCTGCCAGTAACACAATTAAAAGTAGCAATCATAAAGACCTAAAACAGGTCACAAAATTGGAAAAGAAGAAGTTTAAAAGAAATGAACAACCAAATCGTAGAAAGCCCATAAATGATACAAGTTTTCATCTAATTATAAATAGCAAAGAAGTTGAACTTGTGAGATATGATGGTTTTCCTATAATGAAGAGAGATGCTGAAAGATTAGATGAATTGAAAAACAATATGATAAAGAAAGGTATACCTAAAAGTGAGGTACAGAGGACAATGAAGTTAGAGAGACGGAGAGCAGAAAAAGCTTTAGCTAGGATCAAGAGAGATGTTTGCTATAACTGTAGGAAGGGTGGTCATAATTTATCGGATTGTCCAGATTTGAAATCAAACTTACCTGGTGTAGATGCAGCAGAAGGGCTGTGCTTTAAATGTGGATCAACTGAACACAGGCAATTTGAATGCAAAGTCCAGAGGGATAAAGAATTTAGATTTGCTACATGTTTTATTTGCAAAGAATCTGTAAGTATTATTTGGAAAGTATAATGTGACTGTAAAACCAACTGGTTAACAAAGTAAATTACTTTAAGTAAATATTTACTTAAATTTAAATGCTCTGGCTCTGGTTTGCTCTAGTGTTGAGGTAAAGTGCTGTGTGAAGTTCTGCCACTCAACACACTATGCCCGTCTTAACACAAGTTTCCCTTTCCATACCCTGCTGTGTACGGGATACAGGGTGAAGCTGATTTATTTATCTTTATTTTTTATTTAAAATTTATATAATACTTATAGTGTCAAAACTGTGTATACAAAACTTTTTGGTTTATAAATATGAGGCCATCTTAAAGCAAAAGGTCACTGTTGGGTTGTGGTGAATGTTTTTGTGTTTGGTCCCCACGGAGGAATTCATTATTTTCACATTTGCGAAAACAGAGACAATAGTGTTTTGACACTAAGGTCTCATTTCTCATCTTTGATTTATACAAAATAAGGAAAAAAAATTACTGTCGTTATATAAAAAATGGATATTTAATAAGCAAACTACATTACATGAAAACATTTAAATAATTAAAATTAAATATGTTACAGGGTCACATAGCAAGGCAATGTCCAGATAATCCAAAGGGCCTATATCCAAATGGAGGCTGTTGTAAATTATGTGGGGATGTTACTCACTTGAGAAAAGATTGTCCAACTGTAAGTATTTTTAAGATATTGCATGTTTAGAAGTGAAACTCAATGGCTTGTCTACCAGAGCAGTGAATCAAAAATAATTTAAATATATATGCAATCAGCAAATGAGGTAGGTTCGAAGCTACTGTGTGATAAAAGCCTCAAAACTTTAAATATTTATTCTATTGCTGAGTGACCAACATATAGCATACCTCCAAAGCTACAGGTGATATAATATGCTAAAAAGTGTTGGGATGCACTAAGACAAAGGGAAACATCACGAATTCTATGTTTTTGTTCAATGAAATTGCTGATTATGATGCTTGGTACAATTTATTAACACCAACATTGATGATACTAAATTAAGGATGTAATAAACAGATATATTCTAAAATGTACTATAACTGATAAAAGTGAAGGCTGTTGTTATGATAAATGTTGTTCCATTTTACGAAATATATTGAATATGCAATAGAAAGGCACTTGGGATGATAAGATAATTTGTAAAAGCTCATATTATTGAAAACTGTTTCATTAAGGAAATCTATGTGTCACAAGTGTGATTGATTTATGAATTTAATTACTACAGGGGTATTGTGGGTTCAATTCCTATAGTAAGCATGAAATTTTTTTCCTCACTTTGGCCACAAGACAAATCACGGCGTTGAGTTCCGCAACTCAACACGTATATTACGTGTTAGGTGGCGGTTGTTAAGTTGCGGTCAATGCTCCAAATCCACTCCAAGTTTAGGCAGAAAATGGGAAATAGGGAGTCTCAAAACTAGGTTCTTCGTACTATGTTTACCCAGTTACATGTGACAGCATATAGGGACAGCATGAAGATAAAAAAAAAATTATTCAATATCCAAAGAATTGCCTTTGTGGTTCAACATTTGCCCATTCTGATATATATAAAATCTTCAGATTTTCAAATTCATGTTGCTTATATTACAGGTGCAAACTAAAAAGGAAGAAACATCAATTAAACTACAAACATTAAATGATGATAATATTGAAGATATAGGGCAGCAAACGAAGACAGTCACACAGGAAACTGTTAAAAATACTGTTAAAAAACCCAAGAAAATAAAATTCTAAGCAATGCATAAAATGCAATAAAACAAATTTGAAATCACATACTTTTTTATTTCAACTTATTATAAGAGATCCGATAGTCTTTTTTGATACATGTTTTTTTCTACTAAAATTAAATTATTTTAATTGAATTATTTCAACAGAATTCTTTTTATAAATGTTGTATATTTTACCAAAATATAATGTTTAATTTGGTATAAATTCATATCTACTTTATATTAATATTTTTTTTGTATAGTTTACATTCTTCTATATTTAAAAGTGTAATCTAAAGAGATTCTAAGCTAGCACTTAATTGTTCTCTTGACTGATTAGCAATATTTCCAGTTATGCCTTCAGGACTTTGTGGATCCTCCCTACAGAGTATTCTGGCCGCGTCGGATAAACATTGTAAAGGTTCCTGTAATGTTTCTTTTAGTTGCTCTTTAGTTATCAAACCTGCACTAAATTCATTTCTTGCCAAATACATAAGTGGTACATGTAACTCATATAACATTATACCTAAAAAATATAAAATATAATTATTTAAGTATTTACATTATGTTGAAGATATTTTTATTATTATTAGTCTTAAAAATTATTAAAATGTTCTTAATCTAAACAGTGTAAAGTGTCTATTATATGTTATTTGAATCATTTATTTTTACTTGCTAAATGCGTCAGAAAGTAAAAATGCAAAATTAAAAAAAAAAGTATTTTGTTAACCTCTCATCCTACTCTCTCCAGGAGATATCACATCCAGCGTAGATAAAACCAATCTGCAAAAGTCCACTTTACGTTGCAGCATCACGTCCGGTAGCTCGTCTATAGTGTACCCTTGGACACGACCGTACATCTGGGCCAGGGCGTACTTTATGTTTAATAGGATCGAATGACGTGGGTGGAACACAGATTTGTACTGGAAAAGAAATATTTTATAATTTTATTTATATAATGTATTAGTGCAGATTAATTTCGGTTCATTCTTTTATTCTCAACTTTATTTATATAAATATGCATTAACGAAATCTTACTTTACTTATAGTAGCTTCTCTCAGTTGAATAGCCTCAGGTCCAGGGTCCACAGCATCTAACTGTTCGAGTTCAGCTTGTACCACAGCTAACATTTTACGCATTGCAGCACCAGACGTTTTAAATGCACAATTCTTATCAGTGCAACACCATTGTGCTTCGTTATCTAAGAAGAATATATACTTGTTAAATACATTTTTGGAGTTAAAGAAATATATAATCATTATCTTGATAATTCCACATGTAAAAGGGTAGGCAGAGGGAACCTAGTTTTAATTGCATTTTGCATTGCAACACTGCATTATCCACTTTCCGCCGAAATCTTGAGACATTGCGTGTTGAGTGGCGGAACTCAACGCCACCGTTTTTGCCATTACATTTCCTCGAGCGAAAATTGAACTCGAGAATCAATTTTGGAAAAATGTGATTTTAATCTTAACAAATACTTGTTGCAAGCAAGAATTAACTCAAGGAAAAACTACTATGACATACTGTAACTTTCTTGGACTAATTTAATAAAAGACAGCGTTGGATTACATTGCGAAATGAGTAAAATATCAGGTAAAAAAAAAGTGTACAGGCCAGGGTTACGGGAGGCAAGGGACTCGTCTATAATCCCAGTGAAGGATGTGTCATGTTTGCTTACACCGGGTCGTATTTTGTCAAACAAATAGCGAAAATAATTTAAACGTATCAGAATTGGTACCTGCGCCTCTTGGAAATCATCTTAGCGCTTTGACCACCAAGCCGTGCGTTCTCATTCAGCTATGTCGAAATTCTTATACGCTGACTTTAATTATTAATGTTGTTAGCTATTTGAAGCCGTCGTAGCGCAGGAGCACAAGAGTGTGACTGTAACGCGACGCTTGTGGGCTCTATCCCCATTCGAAGGAACGAATTGTTATTAATTAATATTTTAATTTCTTCGCTCTGGCACCAAGGCAAAAGCTCGGTGTTGAATTCCACCACTCAAGACGCAATACCTTGAAATAGTCGGAGGAAAATGGGAAACAGAATGTCTGAAAACCAGATTCTCTGTACCTATCCTGCTACAAGCGGGATACAGCGAGAAGCTGATTTATTTTTATTTTTAAACCATAGTGCAATTACCTAAAGGATTGCTAGACAATATCACACCGTTGTCGCAATTATTACATTTCAGGGTACTCGAATGTGTACCGAGCTCGAGAACCCTCTCGGCGCAACGGGGGCACTCACAATTAAAGAATTTCGATTCTATTAAATGTTCTCGACGTAATATGGTGGAGGACAGAACGTGAGTGTAGCTGAGATTCAAGAGGTCACCAGTTTTTATAGCTATTGCAGCTCGTACTTGTACCCTGTAAACAATGTGTTCTTTATTTCTAAATGTTTTTCCACATTTAAGAAAGAAGAATACTTTTTAGAAAAGGCATAAAATTTTAAATGTAGTGCTCTCGCGCTCTCGCCAAATGAGTTCTTTAGGTAGCAGAAATATGTGAAATTCTCAATTGGAATTGGAAATTTGTGAGAAGTTGAGATTAGATGAGAGTTAAAATTTTTATATTATCTAAAAAGTATTAATATTTTATTTATTTTCCTAAGGTATATTTATAGTAAGGATATCATTTGTAAAAATGCCTAAATTCTAATATCCATAGTATAATTTAAGCTTTAGCGTATGAGGGTGTGTTAAGCCGCTTTGTTCGCCATTTTCCGCCGAATTCTGAAAGCATTGCTTGTTGAGTGGTGGAATTGAACTCAACTCAACACTGTGCTTTGCCTAGTCATTAGAACGAAAAAATGAAAAAAAAAACATTTCCTCGAGTTGGAATCAAACCCACAACCAGTCCCGTTTACAGTCACACGCTTGTGCCCCTGCGCCACGACTCCTTTTATATACTAAATATGAAAAAAATATTCTTATTCTAATTTTATTATTATATACAAACTGATAGTCCTTGTATAGTATAGTATGCACGATGTTTGGTACGCAGCTATGTGCCGCTATCGCTAAACGAGGGTACACTGCGCGTATACTGAAACCACCTCGTGAAGGTATTTCCACAGCGTTGACCTGGAAAATAACTTAATTCTATGCCATCACGTATACCATAATATTTTGAACGATGAAACTGCTGGTAAATGACTTAGATTAACTACTTATATATCTAACCGATAACTATAGTACATCGAAAGGAAACGATAAATTTTAAAAGTCGACCGATCGTTCTCACAATTATGTCTTCTGCTCACAATGAGGTTATGTACCGTGACAGGAACTTGATATCAGGTGGAATATTGTTTATAATATGCAATATAAAAGTATATATTTGTTTGTTTACATTATCTAGTAAGTACTTTATTTTTAGCTTCACGTTGTAACCCCCATTTACGTCTACCCTGCAGGCAAACAGACCCTAGTGACCCTAGTGGCCTCAAGACGACCTATTACTTAACTAAAGTTTGTCTGATATTAATATGTTAATGTTGAGTATGTACCTACCTACTTGATATTTTTTAAATATTCTAAATATAACTGACATAAGGAAGACGCTCAACATATTGTAACATTATAAGGAAAAAGAACAAACGAGCTAACTACGCTAACATCGAAATAAGATCAAATCGTGACATATTATAAATATAGATTCAGTTGATGTATGTAAAAATCAAACAAAACCATTTCATCGTGGATTGAAATGCGTGCCAACTTTTGTGAAACGAATTTTATTAATTAATTGTCCAAATTTCTGAAATTTCTTTAGATACTATAAAATAATGTATAGGTAAATATCGATTTTAGGTCCATCGCACACGGACAACACGCATATCTAAAGTTATTACACAAAACAACCAAAATTACTTTTATCTTAAAGGAATTCGACTCACTTCCAATATACCGCATGCTTGTTCTATTAACTGTTTGGTAAATCTGTTTCCAAGTTTACAATAGTCTATAAGGTAATTAACGATATTGACTTGATCGGCCTCCCATGTTGCTCTTTTTTTGCGTTCTTCCGTATGAGTTTCCATCACCTCAACTTCTTTTTGCCATCGTTCTGAATCTCTTTCTTTTGCTAGAAGCAACCTAAAGGTTGTTATTTTAATTTGTATTATTTACTAATAACAAAATAAACAAATCAGCTGTATCTCTCATGTAGCAGGATGGGCAGAGGGAGCCTAGTGTTTATTTCCTTTTCTAGAGTGGGAATCGGACCCACAACCTTTTGCGTTTACAGTCAAACGTTTGAGCTCCTGGCCTCAATTTGGTAATAATAATAATAATAAAATGAACATACCTATTCATATTTCTTTTGCCAGTCGTGGGGGGCACAAATAGTCGCTGTAAACGCCACTGGTTGTGGGTTCGATCCCCACTCGAGGAAATGAAATATAAATTCAAATTTATATTTTCATTTCTTATCTCTGATGTTATGGCAAAAGCTGTGTGTTGAGTTCCGTCACGTCAATGCCTCTAGATTTTGGCGAAAAGTGGAGCGTCTTAACACTAGCTTCTCTCTGCCTACCGTGTTTTGTGCGGGATACAGTTTGAAGCTAATAAAATTAATATTTTTATTAATATACAAAGCTGACCTTAACGGTGTTATACAATCAAGTTGTGGGACGCTAACGGTCCAATCCTCAATAGACTGAAATCGTACTTTTGCTTCCGAGAATATTTCGCATTCGGGCAAATGCTGTGGTGATTGTTCACATTCACTACCACATATCGGCCAGTGACAGCGTGAACAAACCGTGTTTACTACGGGACAGTAACATCCTAGACAGAGCGGCAGCGTATCTGAAAAGCAAAAAAAGCAAGAATAATTATTTTTTTTTTGGTGTTTGATATAAATTACATACTTTTTAGCTTTACACTGTATCCAGCGCAGAGAAGGGTAGGCGTAGGGAACTTGGGTACCTAGTTTTAAGATACTCCGCACCAACTATACATTTTCTGTTCTGGAGGCATTGCATGTTGCCTGTCGTAAACCGCGT
>DWAO01005317.1:0-11902 GCA_018230605.1 Heliconius congener
ACTCAACATGCAATGCCTCCAGAATTCGGCAGAAAGTGGGGAACGGAGGGTCTTAATACTAGGTTCCCTCTGCCTATCCTGCTCTGTGCGAGATACAGCGTATAGCTGATTTTTTTTTACATATTATTATGGTTAAAAAAAGTGTTCCCTAGAAAATAATAGATTACAATTGAAACGAAAGATAGAGATTTACATCAATCTTTTTATCATTTATCTTCTTTCTGTTCTTTCGTATATTGTGGAAACTTAGTATTATTATTTAGATCGTTGCGTAAATAGCCGTAGCACGTAAACAGTAGAAAATGATCAAGACATACTAAGAGAGAGATACATGCATATTTTATCCCTTTTTTTTGCTTCACGCTGTATTCCGCATATAGCAGGGTACGCAGAATGATCCTAGTGTTACGATATACCGTTACCCACTTTCCGCTAAATTTTCAAGGCATTCCGTATTAATTGATGGAACTCAACGCCGTGCTTTTGTACCAGAGCGAAGAAATAAATATAATAATAAAAAAATAATCATTTCCCCGAGTGGGAATCGAACACTCAATCGTCGCGTTACGGTCACATGCTAGTGCCCCTGCGCCACGATAGCCTCTACTATACACATAAGTATACTTTACTATAGAGAGTCTAAAAAAAATATTATCTTTTGAAATAAAAATAATATTGTGTATAAAAAATAAAGTCAGTGACTTATTTTCTATTCTCTATTTACCCTTAAGTGCAGCAGCTTTGAGAGCGAGTGTAGCTATGCCCTTAACCACCATTAGAGCAGCCGCGCCTTTCGCAGCGAGCCCGGTACCCAACAACGAAGGTACTTGCACACCACATGGAGTTTGGTTGATGATACAAGGTGAATATGGTGTATAGATCACTGCAGAGAGTACCGGTGACGTCAGCAGGGAGAGACACGCCACCTGGAAAATGAACAGATTAATTCTTCTTCGTTTTAGCTTCATGCTGTTTACGTAATTAGCAGGGTCGGTAGAAACTTAGTGTTAAGACACTCTTTTCCCCAAATATCGCCCATTTTTTCGAGACATTATGTGTTGGATGACGAAATTCAACGCCGCGTTTTGTCTTGTTAACAGAATGAAGAAATAAAAATATTAAATATTTCATTACCCCGAGTGGGAATCGAACTCTCAATCTGTCATGTTTTATTGATATGGATTTATTTATATTGCTTATTTTTATTTTTATGCGTATTTGCTCTGTAACTGTGGAAATATATAAAAAGCAACTTACCGATAAAATTATCATTTTGAACTCCATTTTGACTCGCCTCACTCAAGTTTAAAAATGAAAATAAAAGTAAACCTCAATATCAATCATATTTATAGAATATATGATTAATTAAAAAATTACATAATTACATTAGTTCACATAGCACAATTATATAACGACTTTGGCTTAGTTCATTTAACTAATGCTTGTATGATTAGCACTGCGACGTTAGAACTATGTACTTTTTTAAATTTTGGGTCTCAATCTATCCTATATATATAAATATATATTATACATATACGTACAGAATACATTCCTAATATAATTTTTTTTGAGGCTTTTGCTGTATTCCGCACATAGCAGGGGTAGACAGAGGGAACCAGTTTACCTAATGGTAAGATACTCCGTTCCCTTTACGATACTTCTATACCCCACTTTCCCCCAATATCTGGATTCATTGTGTGATGAGTGGCGTAACTCAACGCCGCGTTTTGCCTTGTTATCTGAGCGAAAAAAAAAATTAGTATAAATGTTTTAAAACCATCAACGAATACGTGTACACGATTTATTTATCTGTATAATTCAAATAAACTAGTTACTAGATGTACTTTTCCCAACTAAAAATGTTTAAATCTCCAATTTTTTCCTTAATGTTTTCGTCACGAGAATATAAAAAAAAGTGAAATTGATGAGAATATAAAAAAATAAGAGGCTTAACGTTTATGGATGCTGATACTAAAAACGCCTAACAAAAATCCAAGAGCAAAATGGGGTGTAAGATTAATTTTATATTCTTCTACATTCTTATAAGTTTTACTGTTTGTGGTTTTTGCTAAACGATTAATAATAGGTTAACTATATTTTTCAATTTTAGTAACTAAGCGTATAGATATTAGGGCAATCTACCTAATAAATGTGCAAAATAAAAAAGAAAAGATATTCGTAGTCCCATGAATCGAACTCACGACCAACCTAAAAATCATCTATTTACTTTATACTACAATGTTTAGGGTGATGCGTTGTCGAATTTTATCTTAGCCTTCTAAGATAAAGGAGAAGTTTTTAATGTTTAAAAGTAATATATTATCTTTTTATTAAAAGATTTTAATGAAAAAACTATACTTAAACGATAAGTATTTTTAAAATTAATTAAAAAAATAAACTAATTAAAAAATATTTCTTACAATACAAGGAATAATCTATGAAGAGCGGGTGTAAATTTGTTCCGCTAGGGATTTTTTTTGTAATGTAATTGATTGGGAATTAATTGTGAACTAAAAATCAACGCTGGCAACGCAGATTTCCAGCCATCCAGTGTATAAAACATATTTGCTATTAAAAGCATCCTAAGTAGTTGTTTTTTACATATTAACATTCGAGTGAAAGTAGAATTGAAAAGAAAAGAAAATAAATCAGCTTCACGCTATGTCCCACACACAGCAGGGTAGGCAGAGGGAACCTAGTATTAAGACACACGGTTCCCAACTTTCCGCTGAGTTCTGGAAGTTTTGCGTGTTGAGTGGCAAAACTCAACGCCGCGCTTTAACTCGACACCAAAGGGGAGAAATGAAATATTTTATCACCTCGAGTGGGGGTGGAACCCACAACCAGTCGATTTAACAGTCACATTCTGTACCCCTGCGCCGCGACTGACCTCTAGAATAGAATATTAATTTATGTTTTCAGAAAATATAAATTTAATATAAATTTACGTTTTAAATATAAATATTTTTGAAGAACAACAAAATCACTATAATTTGAAATCTGTCCAATAACTCGTGATATTGAGAAGTGGTTCTACAAATACATATAAATTGGAAGACCCGAATCGATGTCAGTATCACACATCGCACACAGATGTTAATAAGTTGTACTCTACATTACGGATAGAGCCGACTGTAGAGTAGAGAAAAATATTATGACTAATGACAAAAAGATCAGACAATTCACTAAGTTTAATATATTTGAAACAATAAATTTGGTATTTAAATAATACTGTATTACTATTTTTCAGTAATAATAAGATACAATATTTTAGCTATATTTTTTTAACTTCACTTATCTTGTTCGTTTTACGGAAATTATTGTTGTATTTTTATCATAGCTGTATTTATATAATTCGTTGACTGTATTTTTTTTTCACTTTCGTCCTTTAATTTATCTGTCGGTTTAATTTATCATCCAAAAAATGTATGAATGTAAAATATAATTTATGTCGATATAAATGTAAAATATAGTCTGGATCCCAGGGCTCACAGACCTACGTCATTTTAGTAAAGCTGAAATTTTAGAGTTAGTGACAACTAAAGGTACACGCTAGCCTACGTAAAAGTACAGACGCGTATTTAACTATATTTTTAAAAATAATATAAAAAAATATATTTATTAATACCAGACTACTTCCGCCAGACGGATTAAGATAAAGGTTGTTTAAACATTTAGGCAAACTACATAGTATAACGTAGTTTACCTAAATTTCGTCGTGAGCGTGGATCTGGTGTACCTTTGGTTAGGGCTACCTCTGAAAGGGTACTAAAAGTAGTATAATACGTATACCGTCTAAACTACGTATTAGAATAATAATCAAATTTCAGCTAAAACGTAGTAGGTTTTGGGGCCCTGGAATCTTAGACTTATATCCATTGTAATATTGGCATGCATAACCGTCGTATTCAGAGACATCCGAATAGTATGTTTTTTTATTCGAGCATATGTCTAGATAGGCAGAAAAAACTTAATCAACACATTAATTTATTAATTTTACATCCGAATTTTACTGCGTATTGATTGGCGGAACACTACGCCGCTCTTGTCTTATCTGAACGACAAAATGATAACGAAATTGAACGTGCAACCATTACACATAATATGTGTCTATATTGCAGACCCAATGACCTGAAAACGTTCCGGTGCTCAGAATGTTTGACATATATCAATATGTCAATCGTTGAACTAAAATTATTTATTCTTCTTTTAGCTTTAAAGTGTATCCCGAACAGCGGGTTTGGCAGAGGGAGCCTCTACTCTTTTAATATTGTTTATTTTTTTTCTCTAAAGTACATTAGCTCAACAAAATCGTTTAAAACTAAAAAATGTAGTTTACTACAATATTTTATATTTTCTCGAACACCTCTTTTTATTTACTCTGGAATTTTGTTGTTAAATCTTAAGTAACAGTAAAATTACTAATTTGTAACTAATATTTATTACTAAAGTAATAATTATTTTTAATAACATCGTAATAGCACAAATTGTAGTATATGATTGGAAGTATTTGATTGAAGTATGTAAGCAATATTATTTTTTATAAACATTTATTATTAACTTCCTATATAAGTATTATACATATACAAAGTTATAGCTCATCCTTATCTGTATATAAAAAATAAATAAGAAAATTTGTTATTAGACATCTATTAATGTAATAGAAAACAATGGTTTTTGAAATTTATGTCTGCTTGTCTATGCGTTTGTACACGCTAATCTCAGAAACGGCTTAGCCGATTTTAATGCAGTTTTCACTGTTACGACCCTTAATATTTAGTGTTTGTTTAATTTTAAAATACTGGCATATAAATTAAAGATTTATGTCAATATAAAGAATTGCATACGACAATGTTGCTACAAAATATATGATTTTCCCTCTGCCTACCCTGCTGTGTGCGGAATATAGCGTGAAGCTGATTTATTTTATATTTTTTGGCTGACTTTTTTTGTCTTTAAAATAATAATGTTATTAGAATACAAAAGTAATTCACATTAGAAAATAAATTAAAGTGTGGTACAAAAGGAAGCGAAGCCGCGAGCGGGTCCCTAGTATACTAGTATACTATATATAACAATAATACATACATATGTCTTTGAGTTTCTCAATTAGTTAATTTGAACAAAAAATAAATCGAAACCGCCATATAAGGACTCATTTAATATATATTGCTCGATGTAAAACTGGACATATTTTTTTCTTAACTTGATTCAGCAGTAATTGTACGTTGTATATCAGAAAATATATATTTCATTAAACGTGAAAATAAAAATAAAAGGAAAATATATAAATGTAAAGAGACAAAAATCGTAGATTATTGCAATAGTAACATGGTTAGTAGAATACTAAAAAGCAGGGTATGCAGAGGGACCCTAGTGTTAAGACACTCCGTTCCCCACTTTCCGCCGAGTCCTGGAGGCATTGCGTGTTGAGTAGCGGAAGTCAGCGCCGCGTTTCGCCTCGAGACCAAAGCGAACAAATAAAAATAAATAAATAAAATAAATAATTCACTTCCTCGAGTGGGGATCGAACCAACACCTAGTCGATTTTACTGTCACACTTTCTGCTTCTGCGCCACCACTGGCCTCTGGCAGAATACATAATATAACCATATTATCATTTAAATACTGTTTAATTAACAGCTCTTCTCAACTGTGACTTTTCACGCGACGGTTGTGGCCTGATATTCATTTCCACTCGGGCGAATGAAATATTAATATTTTATCGAGGAAAACCGCGGCTATGAGTGTCACCACCCTATCCACAATGCCTCAAGAATTTGGCGAAAAATGGGAAACCAAAGTACCTAGGGTAGGTTCCCAGGTTTTCTCTGCCTACCTGGTTATGTGAGAGATACAGCGTGAAGCTAAAAAAAATATATTATAAATAAATAAATTACCTTGAATAAAACAAACACGGCCATTTAACTATGACTATGCATAACCTTAACCTCTACAATAATGTTTAAATATCTGATAGATATTAAATACATTCAAAAATACATATAATAGATATTAATTTTCAATACTATACTGATATCAATCATATTCACGGGTGGGAATCGAACTTACGACCTCCAAGTAAATTAATCATTAACTGCTAGAAGAGATTGTAAAATAGTATTTATTAGAGATGGTCTGGTCGTCTGTGGATGTTTTATTATTTATATTTTCAGAAGTTTATATGTAAAAATAATGAGTATATTGGAGAGTGTGGTGGCGCAGTGGCACAAGCGTCTGACTGTAATCACGACGGTGGTGCTTTCGATCTCATTTGGAGAAATAAATTATTATTCATCAATACTTTCAATTTTCCGTTCTTGTGTCAAGGTGGTGTCTGGTGTTACAGTCACTCTCGTTAAGAAAAAAAAGAAGAGAACGGATTTTTTTGATAGGCTATCTTTGCCTACCCTGTATCATACGTGAGATTTATTTATTTTTAATTTTAATTTCATTTTCTTTTTGTACTGTTTTGATTAAAGTACAGCATATTTAAGATGATGCTATATACATATGCTTGTTGTTTTACGACTTATCTTAATTTTGTTTTGTACCTAAACTTGCACATTACAACAAAAAAATGTGTATAATCATAAAAAAAAACAAGTTATTCTTATAATTAGTATAAGGGCAAATTTTTTACCACAAAAATTATGCTGGTATAAATTTTAAAAATATTTTTTCCTTATATTTTATCGTTTCTAAGAAACTCTCAAGTCCGTATACATTATGGAGAGCGAATGACTATTTAATCAGCTATCATTTTGTTATTGTAAACAGAATATTTCTTAAAATTTCTTTGTAATATAAGTTTATAAATTATCATATATTTTATTTTAATTTATGATTCAGAGTACAATAATATAAGATAATAATTCAACAATAATAACATCAACACAATATTTAATTATTATTACAGTATACACTTCATTTTTTTCGCTGCACCAGCTATCCCGCACATAACAGGATATGCAAATGGAACCTGGGAACTTAGTTTTAAGACACTACCAGAGCCAGGGCCTACTTACCAGAGCCATATTTCAATTCTTCAAGTGGGAATGGAACCTACATACCCGTCCCCCATTTACAGTCACAGTCTTGTGCCCACGACTGACATCAATAGTTAAATCATAAACTTACTTAATTAATCAACGTAATGTCTTATAGTAAAAATATTATTATCATTTAACAATTCTACAATGTGTTTTCCCACCGAGAAAATCTCCAAATATGCGATAGCATTTTTCTGCGCATTTTAAAAGGAACTCTCCCACCGGCACTTGTTTTACCAGGGCACCAGGCACTGGTCAGAGCACCTCCCCCTGCAACGGGATACCATCCCCATGAGCGTAGGAATAGATGAGACCAGGTGGTCCATGCTCATCCCAGAATGGTCTGAAGCCCACTCCAAAAATTTTACCCTATTATAAAAGATGCTCCCTTAACCCACAAAAATCTCTAAATACGCCCATGAACATCGCATGATAATATCATGGATGCTAAAAAGTTTGTTCTGTTATAAATCAGATATACGAAGCATTTTTTATTATTTGCTGCAAAGAGACTTCAAATATAAGTAGGTTTATATTTTTTATTGGCAAAATTTGACGGTTGTGGTGTTTTACATACTCTAAGTAAGATTCGCCCTAGGCAGAGAGAACCTAGTGTAAAGACAATTCATTCTTCGCTTCCCGCCCCAATTCGGGCTCATTTTCATTGTTTGTTAACGTCTCGGTCGACAGCCTACGGGGAGTCCCCGAATATTATTGTGCGTATATTGCTACTACTTGGCCCAACAATAAATAAAATTCATAGGTTCATCACCGCATGTATTCATACATTTACACCCTATCGAGTAAATCTCCTAAACCACGAACCCACTGGGTGACGTTGGTCTACAAACAAATCTATATTAAATTAGTTATAATAAGATTCCATACTCATTTCGTCTAGTGTTCTTATCTCTTTTTTCTCTCTATATATTACAAGATTATTAACTTTATATTATAATATAGAAATCCGGTTAATATAATTAAAAGAAATAGACATCCACGAGAAATAGAAGTTCACGAAAATAATTAAATTAGTTCATTTTCACATCTTTAAGTTCTTATATATTAGTTATTTATTAGTTATAAATTAGTTCGTTCTAGTCTAGTCTACCAAACGTCGCTCAACGTTCACCTCTCAGACAAAACATTGTCAAACAACTACATTTGTAAGCGCGAAAAGTTAATATTTGACGACGTCTCTACGGTACTTTATTCTGAAAATGTGGGTCACTCAGTGTATGGGCAATATAAAACGTAACAAGTTCAAGGAGAGCACATTGTCACTAATACTTCGAAAGAGATATTTTATTGTGGACTGGGCTTTTTCAACCATGGAGGCGGTTAGACTATTTTTACTTAAGGTAAGGATATTTAAATAAGATTAGGTATTAGGGCAGAGGGAACCTAGTGTGAAGTTACTTAACATTTCCCCATTATTCACCCAATTCTGGCGGCTTTGCGTGTGTTTGAGTAACGGAACTCAACGCCGTGCTTTGAAAAAAACCAGAGCGAAAAATGAGAAATATAAATTTTAATGAATATTTTATTTCCTCGAGTGGGGATCGAACCAACAACCATTCGCGGTTACAGTCACACACTAGTGCCCCTGTACCACGTCTGAACTCATATTAATTCTTAAATTATTGCCAATTTATTGTTATTAAAATACTGATATAAAAATTGTGATTATAATAAAATGATTTTTAAAATAAAATATTACAAATACATATATATCAACACTTATAAATTGTATTTACAACTTACTTCATATTAAAGACTTCAACGACTACGAAAGTATGAGTCCGACTTTGAAACTGATGTATTTTTAGGGTTTCGTATCGTTTAAGGAAAAAAGGCAGCCTTATAAGATTGATTTTTGTCCGCCGATCTGCCTTTATCCTTAGGAACGCTTGGAGATATCGAGTTGAAATCCAAACCATATACTCAAGTCTACTTTATATTTCGACATTTTAAAATCAAAATTAATAGGGTAGTTCCGGTTGACCTTGATTTATGAAATTTGGTACATAGTATCTACGGGTAATACTAGATCAGAAAAAAATCTGAAAATTCTATATTTGTGGTGAAATCCTAAAAAATAATAGTCTTAAAAAGGAGGCGAAATCTTAAAAATTATGAGATAAAAGGACTCTAACTAAGCTAAGCTTGAATCTCAGATAAAGCTCGAGACCTCTAATTTTTGTACGGAATCCTCGGTGGGTGAACCCGACTCACACTTGTCCGGCTTTTTTTAAATATTTTACCGTTTGATTACAAAAAAAACCATTTCTCTAGATTTTCTTTGTTCACCTCAAATATTGTGTGAATTGCAAATTTAAAAGTATTAATTGATTTTAGAATATCATACACCGAAGTATATATTAATTTAATATATTTTAAAATTATTTATTTTCTTACTCTCCCTGTATGATATTTCATATTTAAATAAAAATTAAATTTTGATTATATCCATTTCAGATAATTCTATCAGCTATAATATTAAATATTGCGCTGGCAAAGCCCACGAAGTACAGTACTATACCAACGTCAAACCGACAATCACACTCCTTACCACAAACCGTCAACTCTGCAAGGCCGTATCGAAGAAATTGGTCTTCGAAGTCAACAAACACCGATATGAATAATAATATGCCTCCTTATTTAGTATTTAATAGAAAAATTGGTGCATACTATCCATATTACAAGTTTCCTTATGAGAATAAGTTGAGAAGAATACAGGAAAGGCTACAAGGAGTATAACATATAAGACAGTTTATTTAAAATAATGACAAAAACGTGGATAAGATATTAGTATTTATTTTTGATAATTAATGTTAGAGTTTATTTATGTATGCTTATGTTATTTATCCTTACAAGTGCTAAGGTAGTGTTCGTTGGTTTCCACTTACCTACCATACTGTCATCATCATTAATTCATATAAAGTTTCTGGGTGTTAATTGTAAATTTCAATTGTACTAATATGAAAAATATAAAAGTTTGTGAGAATGGATGTGTGTTCCACTGTCATTCAAAGATTACTGAACAGATTTAGGTGAAACTTTACAGTAACATAGCTTATACATCAGTATAACAGATTATGTAGGCTATAATTTATGTAAAGATTTCGTATAATTTGGATATAATGTATTCTATTCCCACCCGATTTACACAATTTAATACATTCATTTTCTTCGCTCTGGTGTCGAGGCTAAGCGCGATGTTGAGTTCCACTATTCAACACGCTAAACTCCCGAATTCAGCGGAAAGTGGAGAGCGGAGTGTCTTAAACACTAGGCTACCTTTGCCTAACCTATTATATGAAGGATACAGTGTAAACCCAAAAAAAGGCAAAACCTATTATAAAATTTCACTTTAATATACTTATTATTTATTATATGTGATTATTATATAAATAACAACACGGTGCTGTTAACTGTGGTACTGTATTATAAGATGAGACCTCTTAAAATTGAGGCTGTACTGATATCAAGACTTAAATAATGTAATATAAGTTTATAAATAAAAATAAATAAAGTACATAAAAAAAATAATGATAAATGCGTTTTATTAATTTTACCCTGAACTCTAAGATATTGTAATTATTAGTCATGGCCATGTTTTGTTGTAAATTGAACTATTCATTATAACTCAGTCGTAGTCGTAGTAGTCGCGTAAAAGCACGAGCGCAACATGTGGGTTCGAATTTCACTAGAAGCAATGAAATATTTAATATTTTCATTTCTTCACTCTGATGTCGAGGCAAAGCGCGGCGTTGATTTCCGCAATAAGTTAGTAATTAGTCAAACACAAAACTATCAAATTAAATCTAATGTCAGTCCGCGCCATCACCTACATATTTTTTTAAGTTTTTCTCCATCACATGTTCCAGGAAAAGGCGGAAAGTGGTCTAAACGGTAACGGAGTTTCTTAACGTCACGTTCCCAGGCCTGCCTTACTAAGTACAGTGTGGTGATACAGCGTGATCCTAAAAAAAACATATGAGTTATTATATTAAATAAAGCATTAAAAAAACCAATTAACAAGTTTATTGAATACGGAAATCTATTAGACACGTAAACGAAGCAACCATCTGATTCGTGTTAGGATGAACAATAAGCAACCTTTGCCTTCCGCGATATTAATCTCGTATACAGTACGCAGACGTCGTGATTGTGTTTTTTTTTCAATGTCATTGCACTTCTAAATAGTTTTAGATTACAATATTATATTAGTTTTATATTAATTTTATTGATGTTTGAGGCCGTCGTGGCGCAGGGACACAAAAGTGCAACTCTAAACACGGCGGTTGTGGGTTCAATTCCTATACATAAACTTTTGCATGGTAACGAGGCAAAGCGCGGCATTGAGTTCCACTACTCTATACTCAATATATCAATAGTTCGGCGGATTATGGATAACAGAAGTGGCGTAATGGCAAACGGAATGTCTTAAGACTAGGTTCCCAGGTTCTTTCTGCCTACCCAACCGTGTGCAGGACACAATGTGAAGATAAAAAATATTTCATAAAAAAATATTAAATATTTTTTACGTGTAGAATAACTTATCTCGACTGCAAATGGAACCCACTACCTGTCACGTTACGCACTATTCCTCTATAATTTCCTTTTGATTCATACAACATATTGTAATATTTAATTTGCATAACATTTTAAAGTAAAGTAAAATTGATACTTAAACTTTAACCACAAACAAATGCGACAACATACGTACAACATCAGCTTCACAGCTGTATCCCGCACACTGCAGGATAGGCATAGGGAATGTAGTGAAAGACACTCCGTTCCCCACTTTCTGCCGAATTCTGGAGGCATTGCGTATTAAGTGGCAG
>DWAO01005318.1:0-11901 GCA_018230605.1 Heliconius congener
TCCCTCTACGTTTAAATTTTTACACGTTTTCTAAATAAGTATTTTTTTTTCTTAAGTGTAAAATAACCCTTTACAACAAATGTTTAAATAATTTATTACTGTGTTCTCTTTCCAACGTTTTTTACTTTTTAATAATAATTCTGACAAATAAAATAAAACAACAGCTTGTCAAACTCTATGTTCGAATATGATTGAGAAATTTGTATTTATCTAAATAGCCTGCAAATCTACAGAAAATATTTTATTATTAACTCAGCTTCACGCTGTATCGCTGTGGAGTAGACAGAGAGAACGGAGTGCCATACGCTACGGTCTCTACATACCTCTTTCGCCTATTTCATCATTTTATTATTAAAAACTGATTTTAAATTTATTCGCGATATTTTATTATTAATAATTGATTTTAATTTTATTTCATTACAGTATTTTGCGTGCAAACGTCAGCAATAATACCTATAGGAGATATATTTCTATATGGAAATACAGCAGCCCTGGCATGGAACTTACCAACTGATCCAAAGCATCTATTAATGCTTAAAAAAAATAATGCTAGAGAACAAGAAGAACAGCAAGATGATGAATCACAAAATAGATATAAAAGGTACAAAAATAAATTTATCATCTTTCTATGAGAGGCCAGTCGTGGCGCAGGGGTGCAAAACGTGACTGTGAGCGCTTCAGGTAGTGGGTTCGATCCTTACTCCAGGAAATGGAATATTTAATATTTTCATTTATTTGTTTTGGTCTTCTTCTTCATCTTCTTCCTGGCATTAATCCCGGCTATTTGCCAGGTTCTGCCTTCCTACTCAACCTACTCCACTTTGCACGGTCTTTAGCATCCTCGGTGGTAAGACCATTGACTCTCATGTCCTGCTTCACGACATCCAACCAGCGCTTCCTTGGTGTCGAGGTAAAACTCGGCGTTAGGCTCCGTCACTCAACACGCAACGCCCCTAGAATTCAGAAGAAAATGGGAACGGAGGGTTTTAGCACTAGCTTTCCTCTGTCTACCCTGATGTTTGCGGGACAGCTTGAAACTGAAAAAAATCCATTAGGTAAAAAAAGTGAAGTTGGTGACTTTCATCATTTATAAATAGCAGTCAGTATAAAGTAGTAAATATCAATTTTGTAAAAAAATTTTTGTAAAATATTGCTTTCTTTGGCTTACGTACACATTAAAAAAAATATTAAAATGAGATATATGCACCTTTAAAATATTTTGTCTTCGAATTTTTACGGCAAAATCTCTCTGCTTGGGAGAAAAGTATAGAACGGAATATCTTTCCGTTCCATCAGTAGCTATGTACAAGATCTACTTCATGAAGATTTTATTAATAATAAAGTTATAATTTTTAGAGTTGCGGCGTTGAGATCGGCCGCAATGCGTCCAGAATCTGGTGGAAAATGGGAAACGGAGAGTCTTAACACTACATTCCGTCTGCTTACGTTGCCTTGTGCCATGTACAGCGTGAAGCTAAGAGAAAATTGAGTATTCTCTCTGATTTGAATAACATTTATGCCTAAAAAGTAACTTCTAATTTCTTTCAGGTCGAGTATCGTCAGCCCGGCGTTCACAAAACGCAGTGCCGATAGAAATATGAGTTTCAAAGAGAAACTGAAAATTAAAATAGATCGCGCAAAAATGCACAACGAAAAGACAAAGCGAGATTTCCTCAAAAAACAACATTTAGATCATGAAAGTCTTGAATTTCATAGGATTAGTCGAGTTGGGTTGTATGAGAAATTAGAGCCGCTTATTACAACGTAAGTTTGCTTGTTTTTTTTGTGTTTTTTTTTGACGCTTTGTCCCGTAAACAGGGCCTAGTGTTCCATTCCGTTCTCCTCGTCTTGCCCCAATTCAAGATATTGTGTCTTGAGTGACCGAACATAATGTCTACCAGCGTGGAGAAATAATAGGAGTCGAACATACAATCATTGCCGGCTTACTCCGTTGCGATGGTCTCTAACTTTTTACTATTATTATGTCATTTTAATATTTTTAGGCACAGGTTCAGGATCTTGCTACAATCAAAATGTATACGTTTCATACTATTTATCTTAACTCACATTAAAACTTTGATTGAGCTTTATTTTCAGTTTAGGAGGCGACGGTAGACAATGTGTACTTTACAAACTATGTGAATCTGCAAAGTCTTCAGAGCAAGGCACATTCTTACAAGAGTTTCTAAGAGTTATTTTTACGTAAGTAGCCTTTAGTTTTCTCAACATTATTTCCTATTTTAAGTTTGAATTTGATAATCTGGTTTGTGAGCTACAAAAGAGTATAACATTAGCAAGAACTGATCAAATAAAAACGACAAAAACTCTAGTTTATGTTATTCTGTTACTAATAACAGAATAACATATAACAATAAATTCTATTCGCTATAACTACTAATAGTTATAGCGAATAGAATTTATCTAAGGTAGATTCTTAAGTTCTCTCTACCTACCCTGTTACATGCGGGATGCACCGTGAAGCTAAAAAAGAACATAGAATTGAATTGAAAACATATTTTCCTGTTTCATAATAAATGCAATTAAGAGAGATGATAATTTTTATTAAACAAGAAAATTATAAATGATAAATAAATTACTTAAACATATAAAGAAATAAAAATATAAAAAAAATATTATTCTGACAACGGGACGAGATCCAGACCATCGGTAGCTAGGGCTCCAGAGTGAGGAACCTCCCTACGATACGCAATCTGCCTTCTGCATCCGGTTCTTGATCCAACAGTTAAACGATAACCTCTTAAGATATTGGTCGAGAGTTTTTACTGTTAACGTTAACTGAACCTCATGGGCTTTGTCCAAATATATTACAACTACTTTATTATTCGGCAAAAAAATCCAGTATTAAAACATTCTCCACTGTCTGGGACTATTTGTATGAGTTTTTTTATTTATATCTTATTACATAACACTAATGTTAAGGACACATCGATAAATTCAAGAAAATACGGATTAAAATAGGTAGGCAGAGGGAACTTAGTGTTAAAATATACCGTTCTTCTCTTTCCGTCGCCATCCGTCTGTAGGCATTGCGTGTTCAGAGGCGGAACTCAACGCTGCGCTTTCCCTCGATACGCGAGAACAGAGCGAAGAAATACAAACTTAAATGTCTTTTTCTTTCTTAATTTCTTGAGTGGGGATCGAAGCCACAACTACGGCCCCCGGCATATGTGCCCCTGTGCCATGACTGACCAAATCAAAATACAGATAATATACAAATAATGATAACAAAAATTTATTTCAGATTACCAAAAGGTAGGCAATTTCAGAAAAAACACATAATTTACGATAAAACGCATACGCCGAGCGATGATTGTGCTACTTTATATCCGGATTGTGATTTAAACTTACCGTTACAAACGATTAATAAATAAAAAAGAATTAAAATATTTAATTTGTTTTATTGTGGGTTAAAGTAATTTTCTTACAGCTTTTACATTTAATCACGCCGTATATGCTATCCCGCACATAGTGGGATAGGCAGAGGGAATCTGGGAACCTAGTGTTAAGATACTCCGATCCCTTGCAAGCCTAAATATATGCTGATAAATAGAAATATCCGACATTTTATTCTTGTATACGAATAAAAAAGGACATAAAAATATTATATGTAATTTGAGATTATCCACTACTAGCGGTCCCGCGGGGGTTTAGTCGCTTAGAATACTATAAAGTAGTATATACTATAATATATAATACGAATGGTTATGATACAAATATAAAAATTATTTTTAGTTAAGATTAGTAATAAAATATAAACCTATATAATCAAATTAAGCCGAAAAAGAATAATAAGTAGACATAAGTATGGAAGATAAAATTTTTGTTAATTGAAAAAATACCTGAGTTATTGAAGTTACCAAACAAAATAAGTAAAAATAACTAAAATAAATTCTTAATATAAAAAACCTCTAACTATTTAATATTAACACAAAGTAATAAGTAAACGTAACTTTTGTTTTTTTTATTATTAGTAAACCTTACTAAAGATAAGTATTATTAAAAATAAGCTACAAAGAAACAGTTACATTATTAATAATATCAACGTACAATAATCAATAACTATTAAAAATATAAAAATAAAAGTTACACGAAATATAATACCAGAATAAAACAAAAAATCTAGCTCATTTACTTGAACTTGAATAAAAGAAGACATCAAAGATGGAAATTAATGGAAATTAAATACCAAATAACCACATAAAAATTATCAGTAGATCGAAAATGTATGAAAATATACAAAACTCTCGATGTCGTTTGCCCGTTCGGGTCGGTCGTTCCGTAACCAAGCGCCCGCACCGTGCGGCTCGTAAGTATAAGGCTATTTTGTTTTGATTTTGAACGTCATCAGTGATATCTCCTAAAGTTTAAGTTAAAATTTTAACTTAGATAAAATGCTAAAGGTGACTATTATATTTATTTTAATAAAGATGAATATCAAATTACAGAAAATACGTTAACATTAACCTGATGAATTTTAATCAAATATATTAAAATAGTTTTTGGGGCTTAACCTTCACTGATAAACATATACCATCGAGGATTTTTTTAAAGTTTTTAAAGAAGAAGAGAAGTTGCGTCAGCACACGCTATGTAAGCGTTCAGGAAGCATTTTGGACGACCTTTTCTTAAAACATCGAATTCCTTGTTTCTTTGCGATGGATATAATTAACGTGTCATAAATTGTATATAAAATAGAAAAATATTTTAATAAATAATTATTTATCGATAATTTTAGAAATATGACAAAAAAATAGTAGCCTATGTGCATACCAAGAGCCTCAAGTATCTCTATATGAAATTTTGTCATAATTGGATCAACCGTTTGGATGTGATTGCGACATAGACAGACAGTTACACTCGAATTTATAATATAAGTATGGATACTATAATTACTAAAATGTTTTTTTATATTATTTAAAATTTCCTATTATTATAAAAACTTGTGCATCCGTTTTTTACCTTCACGCTGTATCCCTCATAAAGCAGGATAGGCGGAGTGAACCTTGTGTTAAGACACTCCGTTCCCATTAAAATTCTTGACTTCCACACTTTCCACCGAACGTATTATAATTTTATTAGCAGTTAATCTCTCTTTTTAGTAACGGTAACGTATAGTTAGGTACATTCGTATATGTCTATATGTCAAAGAAGGTGTTAACATTATAGGCAAGTAAGAAATTGTATGTTTGTATAGAATAGATATTACGAGTACCTGTCATACCAGTCATACTAAATTTTCGTAATTTTTTTAACAATAATAGTTTTTAATGATTTTGATTATCTAAAAAATGGTACTTAATCATATGATATTTTTTTATATTTCATCCGTTTTTCTGCATAACAATCTAAATAATTTAAGGAAACTTATAAGTGTCTCCCGAACTGTATCCCGCATACGGCTTGGTAGGTAGGAGAATCTAGTGTTAAGATACTGCGTTTCTCACTTTCAAGATACAATGTTGAATGGCGTAATTCACCGCCGTGCTTTGTTTCGTTATCAGGATGAGAAAATGAAAAAAAATCCTTAACTATTAATCTAACTCATAGCAGCCTTTATTAGTCGTTGCGTTGCTATGAGACGATGACCTCCTTTTTACATTATTAATAATTAGGTTCTCCCAAAAAGATCTATGATGTATGTACATTATTACATTTTCGATAGATATAATTCAACATTCTATTCTCCATTCTTAATTTTGACTTTAGAGCTACATTTTTTTAAATGTCCGTTTTGTTAGGTTTGGCTTATCAATCAAAAACTTAACCAGATACTTTTAGAAACCCCTGAAATAGAATTGAACTCCCGACTATCATGTTATTTTAATTCCATCTTCACGCTGTATCTCGTATATAGCAGTGTAAACAGAGGAATGCTAGTGTTAAGACACTCCGTTTACTACTTTCTGGCGAACTTTCGTATATTGCGTGAATAGCGGAACTCAACGCTGCGCTTTGCTTCATTACCAGAGCCAAAAAATGAAAATTGATAATAAAAATATATTACAATATCATGTTAATGTAAGATAGGAGAGAAGACATGAAAATATAATAGTCATCGCGAATTAGTTACAATTCTTAGCATTCCATTGTAACTTTTCCTCGCGGGCCTTAATTGAATGTCAACAAATATGTTCTCATTTGCACTGTTTGCTCTACAATACATACTTGCCAATTGGCCAGTCGTTGTTTGAGCTTACACGCTTTATAGAGCAGTCACGACTTATAAGTCGTATGCTTTGTTTAGTCTTTTTTTGTTAAGTAATTTTGTAAGAAAATTTAAGTGTAATTACTGTAAATTGAAAATTGATCTTAATTTAGATTATTATAATTTGATCATTTGATGGTAAGTTTTTGTTGATCACATTAATTTCTCTTATTCGTTTGATCCATGATGATGGTAGGTTCGGTTTCCATTTGAAGATAATTATTTTATCATATCATGATCTTGATCTTGAGCTCACAATGTTTTAATTCTATTTTTCTATAAATAGCAGTAAAATAGAGAACAGAGTGATGAGCTTGGCTCTCTTTGCCTGCTCATCCATAAATTATATAGAAAATATACAAAGCAAAGAAAATGTTAAAAAGCCTATTTTCGTTATTGATATAAATAAATATTATTCAGATACAATTACATAAAAATCACATTTAATTAATCAAACGCGACTTGTTAACGAAAAAAAAAACATGGTAGAGAAAACTTCACCCAAAAAATATTTTCAGCATTCAAAATGACTAAGGAACCATTTATGTCAACAGCTGTTAAATTATACGAACGTATACTTGAAATATTAGGAGTGGTTTTGTGTATAAGCTTTTTGAGCTTTGTAAATTCCGTTATAAAAAGTGTATAGATATAAATATATTTCAGTATATAACGAGGAACTTAAATATTTAATATTTTATTTTTTTTCTCTATGGTAACGAGGCAAAGCATGGTGTTGAGCTCCGCCACTCGACGGAACGGAGTATCTTACCTAACTCTATATTCACAGGCTCCCAGTCTACCCTGCCATGTGTGAGAGAATATAGTGTGAAATAAAAAAGATGTAATTTTAACATTTGTCATAACTGTACAACAGATTAAAAGATTAGGTACTAGTTGTCGCCCGTAATTTTGATGCGTACACATTAAGAGTAAATTTGTTGATATTTGAACAATGGAAAAAATAATTTTTTCCCAACAGACTTCGACAAATTCTTAAACACTCCTGAACCTATATATGTACTTATGAACAAGCCTAATTAAAATTTTCTAAGCCTAATAATTTACACTTTACGTTGTCTATCAGCCAACAAAGAATTTTTTATATATTTTCTAACTGAAAAACCAAAAAAAATCTGAAAACTGAAGGAAAAATCGCAAACGCAAGATCACAATTCTTTAATTCGTTTCTTTTGAAAATTTACTGGCGAGTGATTCCTAAAAATGAGGCCACATAAGCTATCAAGAAACCAAATCTACTTAGGTTTTACCATACAAATGATTGCACTATTTGCTGGAGGATTTAGGTCTTAGCCTCCGGGCTGAGCCACTTATCTTTTTAAGCTTTTTCTAGTTTCATTTTGAATCAATTTAACAAAATACTACATTTATTTTCTTTATTAAAAAATAGAATGAACCATTTTTAACATTTTTAAATATTATTCCACACTTAGGAAAGAAATATACTTATTTAGAAATAAGTATTTTACCTGGTCGGTTTCCAGGAGGCGCGGGTTCGAGTCCCGCTACGTGAAAATTTTTATACGTTTTTTAATTAAGTATTTTTCTTTCCTGAGTGTTTGATAACACTTTCAAAATGTTAAAAAGTTTAAATAAATAGCATTCTCTCTTGCCAGACGATATTTCTTAGTAATTATCTTTGGGTAGTGAAAATTTGTAAAAATCTCCCTACAGAGATGCTAACAACCAACATAAATAAGTTGTAACAAGCGTATAAAAATTGCGACGTAGCTTGATGAGAACATATGGCTTAGCGGTCAGAGCCCTGGTCGGTTTCCAGGAGGCGCTGGTTCGAGTTCCGCTACTTTCAAATTTTTATACGTTTTCTAATTAAGTATAGAATGAACCATTTATGTCTTTGAGTTCTGATTGTAGGCGCGATGTTTGTAAGTTCAATTCCTACTCGCGAAATGAATCTTTGAATTGTCTCGAATTTAAACGGAAAGTGGAGAACAGTATGTCATAGGAAATAAGCAAACATAACTAGTAGGCCAATCAACTTGTTCTACCGTTTCACTCATAAAGAAACGTCATAAGCGACGGTTGTAAATTTCAATTAGGATCGAGAAATATTCGTTAATAGGAACGGAGTTTCTTATCATCAGGTTCCTACTTTCTCTGTTTACACTGCTACGGGATAGAGTGCGAAGTTGAAAATAACAACAATAAGTTAGCAAAATCCAACAGAATATATAAAATCTAAACATTTTTCTTAGAATTATTTCCTACATTTTGTTATAGTTTGTCATTTAGAAGGAAAATTTGTAGATATAATAATTTTAATTAAGTCTACTCAATAATTTTCCTTATATATAGTTTCTTATCAAAATGATGGTGGAACTGAACGTTGTGCTGTTATTACTGGAGGTAGTTTTAACGGCTTCCGGCCAAAATAGGGAGGTCCCTACCAAAGATCCGGAAAGTTCTCTGAGAATACTCTCAAGGAGGAAGCGGCATTTGATATTTCCTGACGGTAGTTCCTTTCAATTGGGTACGTAGAACTATGAATATTTTATTGAATGCAATAGATTTTCTTATTATATCTTTTATGCAAGTAGATTTGCTAACAATAAATGTTTTTAGCTTTTGAGTAGCTAATGAATGTAAGGTAAAATCTTAATCATAAAATAATTTGATAAAATGAGGTCAGTCGTGGCGCTGGTACACAAGCGTGTGAATGTAAGCGTGATAGGTTGTTGGTTCGATTCCCACTCGAGGAAATGAAATATTTAATTTTCTCAGAAGAGAAAATTAACCCGCAACCCGACAAAAAATTATGAGCGGAGGTGTCTTAATGGAAATGGCGTGTCTTAGCACTAAGTTCTCAGGTTTCTTCTGCCTACCCTGCTGTGCAGGATGCAGCGTGAAACTAAAAAAAGTTTTTTTCTTTATAGTATTCTGTACTCAAAATCACGGCTACTTGCAAGTTGGTGATGTAGTATGGTTTGGCAATACCGCGGCTCTAGCCTGGGAGCTACCTTCTGACCCAAAATATTTCAATTTCTTCAAGAAATACGATAAACTTCATGCAGCTGAAAACAGAGACGGAGTATCCAAACTTATATACTTCTTAGATGAAAATGGCAAAATTCTTTCTAAGAAGCCGTACCACAAGTAAGTAAACGTTTCTAAAATTATGAACGATAATTGCAAAGTTTTTGCGGAAAAGTTTCAGGTTTCTGAATGTAAAATACATTCTTTGAGGATAGTTCTTTTCATGAAATTCTTTTATCATTTTTTTATCTTTAAATATCACGAATATCCAAGGATGAGTATGGCTTAGCTAGTTTTGCCTTTACTTTGATACTAGCTTAAAAGGTATTAAATTTTTAAAATTGAGGGTAGTTGTGGAGCAGGGGTACAAACTGTGACTGTAAACGCGACTGGTTGTGGGTTCGATCCCTACTCGAGGAAATAAAATATTTATTAAAATTTATATTTAATTTCTTCAGTCGGGCGTCGAGGCAAAGCGCGGCGTAGAGTTCCGCAACTCAACACGCATTGCCTCCAAAATTCGGCGGTAAGTAGGGAACGGAGTATTTTAACACTAGGCTCCCTCTGCTTACCCTGCTGTGGTCGGGATACAGCGTGAAGCTGATGTTGTAATTTAATTTAATTTTACATTTCTAAAATCTAATACAGAAATTTTCACATTTAATGTTTATTCTTTGGTACATTCTAACTGACGGTGTTGGAATATATCTGGCTGTAGTGGATAGTTGTGGTGTAAAATTCCATTAGGAACACCTTTAATTATAATATGAATAAGCAAAACAAATAAACTTTGTGTTTTATTTAAATTTACCATTCCATTTAATAATAGTAACACGTAAGTTTTTCTATAGAAGCCGTCGTCGTTGTAGAACAGCGTAAAACTGTTAACGCAATGATAATAGATTCAATTCCCATTTCGGGGAACTAATTATTTTTACTTCCTCGCTTAGTTAAAAAGGCAGAGCGCGGCGTTAACGCGCGTCACTAAATCCATAAATGAGGAAATATATTAACCCCAGGTTCCGTTTACCTGATCTGCTATGAGAGGAAAAGTATGAAGCCATTTAATACTAATATTCTGATGTTTTATTGCAGGAGAATTATAGTGAACCCAGCATTTGCCAAACGGAGTGTAGACGACCATTTGTGTGATGAAGGCGTGAATAAATCTTCCATTCAAGAGTTGCGCGAGAGGAAAAATTATGTAAACCTCTTGAACAATCTCGAGAGTGATGCCATCGGTTTTCATAGAGACGGAAGAAAGAGCTTTTATATGCAATTAGAAAAGTTTATACAAGCGTAAGTATATAATATAGATTTTGTTGAGTTATAATCAAGTTATACAAAAAATTATTACTTTTTTTATATCTACAATCGTCAGTTTCAAACCCCATTTAAGTCTGTCAGGGTGCAGTGGCTTAGCTGATTGTAAACGCGACGGTTATGACTTCGTTTCCCATACAGAATAAATTATTATACTTCCTCGCTTTGGTAATACTACATAGTTTAGCCACAGTTAAAACAATATTGGGAATATGTATGAATAAGAATAAAAAGAAAAATTAAATAAAATTTATAAAAAATATGTGGTAGATGGTATAATATTTTTACGTTTCCTTATATAATATTTTTATTTTTCCGTATAATTGTCTCACTCAGAAATATAACAATATTTTTATAGAAAAAGTATAAAAATTTGAACGTATTCGAACTTCGAACTCAGTCTTTTCTCTGTCAGTTCTTATGAAAGTATGACAAAAATCTTATACTTTAGAGTTGCCATTTGACAAGAGAGTATATTTTGACGTTGTAGAAAGCATAGTAAATAGCTCCTGGTCTATCTGGATTATCAACTATTCACTGGTTGATCAACGACCATCAGTATGGCTTCCGCCATGGTCATTCGTGTTAAACTAGACAATTGTCTAGTTTACCCAACCCACCGTTTGGCTGCGGTTATTGGAAGCAAGGGTGACAGTCTGGAAGTTAGTCTGGACATGACATTATCTACTTATGATATAGATATTCAATCGAGTGTGGCTCTGGATAATACTTATAAAACTTCCATTTTACGGGCTTCCTTTTAATTTATACAAACGTTGACCAGTGTTGAATAAAATTTATGTTTTCTTTTGAGGCGTCCTTCAGGAATGTTTCTTTCCACCCCGCACAGAATCTGTTTTAATTCATCATCGTCGTCGTCGTTAACCACTAGGAAAACTCCATTTCTGATAACCAGTTTTCCAGAACATTTATATTAAAGAAGTGGAGATGCTAGTGTCAGCATATTCGGCCTTAAAGTTTCAAGTAAGACTGCCAGTATCGCACAGAAGGGCTAGAAAGTGCTTCACACCAATACACTGCTTGGCATAGGACCCAGGTTCGGCTTCATATAGAGATTTTTTCTCGTCTATGCTTGAATCTGAATCTGTTTGATCACATACAACGTAGATCCATTTGAATCGGTTAGGTAAAAAAGGCTACGTTAAAATTTTATACGTTTGCTGAAGTTTCAAATAGTTTCAAATTTTATACGTTTTCTTAAAAAAATATGTTGGTCTCCTAAGTGTGTATGTAATTATTTATACACACTTTAAAAAATAACTAAATCAGCTTCACGCTGTATCCCGCACACAGTAGGGTAGGCAGAGGAAACCTAG
>DWAO01005319.1:0-11900 GCA_018230605.1 Heliconius congener
TCGGCAGAAAGTGGGGAACGGAGTGTCTTACACTAGGTTCCCTCTGCATACCCTGATGTGTGCGGGATACAGCGTGAAGCTGATTTCATTTTTTATCTGTTCAATACGCAATGCTTCCAGAATAGGTGAACGGAAGCGTCTTAATGGGAACGGAATGTCTTGTTAATAGGTCCCCAGCTTCCCTCTGCCTACCCTGTTATATGCGTGATTCAGGGTTAAGCTACAAAAATAATTTCTGTATTTTATCTGCATTTCGTAATAAAAAAGAAACTATCCAGCCGCAGGCAATGTTCTTCATAGAAAAATACAAAGAGTGAACCATTGAAATACGTCTATGCATATAATAAATGTGATATCATACGCTTCTGCTCAGAAAATATTAAAAATATATTATATTTTAAAAGTAAACTTACTTTACTTTTCAAAGATAATATTTACTTTATGACCAGCGTAATACGCGAGGCAAATGTCTAACGTAGGTACAAGCGTTATAGGTTCGACCAAGGAATATTTATATTTTTAAATTTTACGCTACAATCTAAGTGTAAACACGATGTTTGTTTGTTCACATTCCTATTTCCCTACTGAGATAAAACAGAGCGAGTAGCGGAAATTTGTAAAAATTCTCCTATAGAGATAGATGCTAATAACATAAATAAGTCGTATTAAAGGCGTATAAGAATTTCGTTAAGGTTGATGACAATGTATGTAATATATGTATATATGTGAACGTGCAATCCTGCTTGCAATGATCAAATTTTCTTATGTAAATGAAAAATTTAAAAAAAAAATTCTAGCAAAAATAATATACTTCGTGGTTAGTAGGCGCGGAATAATACTTTATACTTGTTAATAACACAATACGGTGTTCAATTCCGCCACTGAACAAGCAATGTGTCCAAAATACGCAAAAGATGGAGTGTTAGAGTCAGATTCTCTCTGCCTTCCCTGCTATACTTCGCTTACACAAACTACCACACCATACTAGGAATGGTAAAACAAAATGCGGCGCTGGGTTCCATTACTCATATTCTAACACTACACTAACTAAACCAGAAAACCTTATAATTTTATAAAATCTAAACGTGATAAAATATACAACAGTTCGAAGATACTTATAAAGAGAACCCTACTCCTGAGTCGTCGATATTTGTACTTGAAAAATATGGACGTACAAAGGCTACTTAATTTAAGTGCCTCTCCCTATGTTGCCCCTCAGCCTTAAGATCCTCGACGGTTCCGAGATCGCTTATGATAATGTTTAATATTAACGATCTAATGACCAGCTTTGTATTCGTGACATTTTTTTTTTCTTCATATAAAAAGGGCAATGGTGATTAGAGTAGGTTCTTATCGTTGTAAATTTTGGATGTAATTAGTTATGATTTGTTTGAATTGGTGTGTTTTTTGTATTTGATGTTAGGTTTTTGAGGCCAATTGTGACTAAAAAAAACATTTTTTATACATGTGTTTGTATAGATATGTGATTTTTAGGGTTCTGTACTTCTTTAGAAAAAATAGAATCTTTATAGAATCACTTTGTTGGCCGTCCGTCCGTCCGTTTCTCTGTAGGTCTGTCTAACAAAAGCCTACAATATCTCAAGAATGCTGAGAGATATCGAGTTGACATTGAAACCATATACTCAGGTCTACGATCCCTTGATTGAAAGATATGGCCGCAAAAAACGCATATTATGGCAATATAGAAGAAATCAAAATTAATAGGGCACTTCCGGTTGAAGCTACAATTATGAAATTTGACAACTAACATCTATAGGTTACTAGTTCAAGAAAAATATCTGAAAACTATAGGAAGGGAAAATTTGATATTAAAGTCGCTACTTCAAGTGAGGTGTCAAATGGAACTGACATATGGAGGGTATCGGAAGCCAAATTTTAGAAAAGCTCGAGAGTTTCTCTTTTTGTACAGAACCCTCGGTGGGCCAGCCTGTATTAAGCACCACCAGAGTCAAACTTTACACGCAACGATTTTGGGTTTGATATTTTTGAACTGCGATTATTTAAAAATAAATAATGTATACATATGTAATGCCTAAGTGTAAATGCGACGCAATAGGTTCAATACCTTTTTGCGATCTCGAGATAAATAGTCTTGACTGACTGACGGGCGGGCAACAAAGTGGTCATATAACTAAAAACGAAATATATTTACTTTTTGAGGTACGAAAACCCAAAAAACTAATTACTATAGCAATGAAACTATAAAAAACCAACATTTCAAAAAGTCGTCAATAATCAAAACGCACCGCAAACACGTTCGACCTGAAGTACACTATACACTCACCACGTCCGCATACGTCGCGGAGTTAAACATCCGATTAGACCAGCAAATGGCCGACCGCAGTGCTCGCGGTGCAGTATATCACGTCTCTGTTCCGCAGTGCGCATTACATCGACGCTCCGCTTAGCTAAACGGGGCCGGCTTACACGCTAAACGGGCAATGTAGGAGGGGAATTACCCATTTCGTCGTTAGGTCGGCCGTGACGGTGCCACGATTTTGGCACGGCTAAGTTTTGTTTATAGCGTTCATATGAAATTTTATTATGAATATTTTCATTTTTAACTGCTTTAATTGATACTGTACGTAAAATATCTGTTGTGGAATCAGTTTGAGCTTTTTTTCGTATTTTTTCCTACATTTTTTTCAATAGTATTTGAATGTGCATTGGAAAAATGAATAATTTTCTTAACCTAAATATAAGGTTTATCCTTTTTTAATGAAACAACGTTAGATATGCTTGTTTTATTACTTACGATGAATAAGTATAGAAACTGATGATTTTCAATAATATAAATATAATACCAAACAAAAGTACTGATACTAACTAGTACTTTTTATAGTTCTAACATTTTCTTTATTATAATTGTTCTAACTACTGATCATTATTTGTTATATTCACAAAAGAATGTGCTTTTGTTGCACAATTAAATCTTTTCTCTTGAGGCCAGTCGTGGCGCAATATTATAACTTCAAACCGATACAGTCATTCTACAAAAGTTTCAACTTAAACTAATTGTACCAGCTCCAACTTTCATTTCAACGCAGCTCTCAGTCTCAGTTAGTTACAAGATTGCAATCTATGTAGATTCCCATTAAAGTGAACTATCCCGTGCCAAATATGTAACCTAAGTTAACAGCCATACCAAAACAATATTAATACATAGTTAAAATGTTTTTTTTTTTCGTCATTTTTATTGTAAAAGCACAAGGAGTCGTTGCGCACAGGCACAAGCTTGCAACTGAAACGCAATAGGTCATAGGTTGTTTTCGACTTTCGAATTTGTTCAAGGGAGGATCGTGGCTTATAGTCCTGAAAGTGTGAAATTATAAAATTATAATTATGAAATTATAAAATGTAAATACAAAGTGCTGAAATTGAATTTTTTTTGGTAATGATGATTTGTCTGTAAGTACTTCAGGCCAGTCGTGGCGCAATTTTGTACGATTTTAAATGCGATAAGTTGTAGGTTCGATTCCCCCTCGCCCTAAAAACTAGGTAAAGCGCGGCGTTGAGCTCCGCCACTCTACTCGCAATGCATCCAGAATTTGACGGAAAGTTTGTTTTAATGCGAACGGAATGTCTTAGCATTAGATTCCCTCCGCCTACTCTGCTATATGTTGAAAATAAAACAGAATATTTCAAAAAATAGCACGTAAAAGTTGAAACCAATTGATATATACCTAAGTATACCCTATTATGCGTTTACAGCGTTGTTGTAGCATTTGGTTTTGTAACAAAAGTATTCACCATCTTACGATACTTACAAGGGACAGTGGCGAGAGCCTTCCTGGAAATATTATTTTCATGTACGCTCAAAGATACTTAAAATGACAGTAAAACGTCTTGTTTACAGTATGTATGGAATCTTTATCTTTTATTTGCTGGTTAGTTGGCAAATAATATTTTTATTTAATTTAATCAAATTTGCTCTATATTATGTATTACCATACAAACAAATCAAATTTGCTCTATATTATGTATTACCATACCTTTAAAATCATAGTTAAAAGTGAAGTCTTTGTGTAAGTACTTCTATTATATATGTTGAGTTCCAGCACTCAACACGCAATGCTTCGAATGCTTCGAAAATTTGGCTGAAAGAGGGAAACAGAATGTCTTAACACTAAGTTCCCTCTGCTTACCCTGCTGTATGCGGGATACAGCGCGAAGCTGATTTTTTATTATTATTAAAACGCCTCCCTATATCTAACCAGATCGAAGAACAGCTCAAACTAACTACACAACAATGACATACCATATATATGATCCCATAAGAGAATATCCAATTTAAATTGGACTAGATTGGACAGATCCAATAACAGAAGTTAGCCTTTACAACTCAAAGTATGAAAATTTTCATTAAAGTGTGCTATCCGGGCTGGCTCACAAGATCAGTAACAAACGTAACATTCAAAAGCAATATACGGTATGTTGTATACATAGACGTTTATTGGAAGCGATCGACGTGTGGCTCATGTAGCTCCAATTTTGAGTTATTATCGAGTAAAAGTGATGCTTCGGAGTTCGTCTATTTTACCCAGGTGTATGAAACTCTGTTCAAATTAAGATACATCCGTTCCCCGGTTCCGAGAATTCTGGATGCATTGTATGTGAGAGACAGTACTCAACGTCGCGCTTTGCCTCGTTACCAGAGCGAGGAAACGAAAACATTATATTTTTTATTTTTCGAATGACCATCGAACTCAATCTGTCACGCTTACAGTCACGCCTTATTGATATTAAAAATATATAGGTTGTATTATTCGTAATTAACTATGTTATTTACGTGTATTGCCATGCATATTTTATTTTATATATATTTTTTATTATACAACTTATATCCAAAGTACATACTGTTATGAACATGCTGATTTTGATTTTATACGTTTTTGGCCAAACTATAACATTTTCTAACTACTACAGCAAAACTATAAACTAGCCTTTTAAGGTTCAATATTATGGTTAGCGCAGCAGATACGGACTTTCAGTCAGCAACGTAAAATATCCAATCGTAAAGTAACCTCGTAAAAACGGCAATCGCGGAACTTTATGTAACGTTCGGAACCAAAGCGTACGCGGAATGAAAATACAGTTTAAAATTTTAAATTCCTCGATATGAATGTGCATGTTTTGCTTTCCTACTCTCGGTTATTTTATTTTTTTGTAAGTGTTTGTAATCGCCCGCCTGCACGCCCCGATACGATTTTTAAAACAACATTCAGCAATTTTACATTTCGTTCCACTTAAAATTTTGGTGTGAACGTATGACGTTTATAGGTATTATACCAGAATATACAAGAAGTACATTCAATATTTTCATTTTCACGTTATGGTAACGAAAGTAAATACTTACCTTAACTAACTTTGAATTATCGTGCAGGCAGTATTATAACAAATGTGTAAATATTTTTAACATTTCAAAAACATTATTTTACATTAAAGAAAGAAATGTTTTTTATAAAAAAACGTATGAAAATTGGAATGTAATGAAATTACTAATCGCATCTCTTTAAACTTACCTGCGTACTCTCTTTGGACAGCTATCAAAAAGTGCATGTTCAAATGACGCGACATCAACAACACAAACACCACATTAAATAATAATACGCTACAAGTTGCAGATACATCCAATACACCAGGAGGTACACCTGCCATCAGTTTTACATAAACTCACCGGCGTACAAACACGTTTTTCCAATTACACCGGCAAACTGCGAAAGCTGTAAGCCGTGTTTCACGTTCGAAATTGTTTTAATTCGCGTCAACGGATTTGTTGAGAATCCAAATTGGTTTTTTATAACTTTTAAAACGAAATAATCATATTAGCATCATGTGTGCGTGATGTCGCTTTTTGGTTTTTTTTATATTTAGTCACCTTTATATGTCTTTTAAAAAGTGGATTGATGGAAATGTAAAGGGATGTATATATGCACATTCAAAACTGTTGAACGGAACGAAACTTTTACACAAAAACAAATTTGTGTTTATTTTCGCTTGGAAACCTAGTATTGAGACACTCCGTTCCCCAATTTCCGCTGATTTTTTGAGACATTGCGTGTTTAGTGGTAGAGCTCAACGCCGCGCTTTGTCTCAATCCCAAAGCGAAGAAATGAAAATATGAAATATTTTATTTCCTTGAGTGGCAGTGGAACACAAAATGACGCCACAACGAACCTCCAAGCGGGACTAGACACAAATAATTTCTGTATCTATTTTCTCTCTTTATCATCACTTACTCAATCAAAGGTATTTATCCAATTCTCACTCACTCACTCACTCCTCACTCACTGACATTTCAAATTTCTTTCAGAAACTAAAAAAATTATCACTAGTTTTTAGATATACCCGCGTAATATATGTCCAACAATAAAGTGCATACATAAATAAAGAAGTAACTTTTCGTAACTTAATGAACTGGAGGAGTAAGTGGAGGCCCCCCTCTGTTCCCTCACTCACTCCTCCAGTTCACTCGAGTAATAGTCGATAGGCATTCCATAATTCTATCGGAACCCCGTTCGAAAGGAATTCAATTTTTACCGACGGAAGAGGTGAAAAACAAGGAGGGCTAACTTAATGTGCATGCGGTTATTGAAGTCCATTGGCTTCCTATGCCGAGCTCGGTTGGACTTGGCAATTATATTTTCGCTTTTGAGCTAATGTAGAAGTAAAATGTGTTTAAAAGTTTTAATATAAACGTTTTTAAAATATATATTTATATATTTCAATGATGTTAGAATTTTAAACGTGGTTTAGTGTTGTGCATTATGTGTATTAGAGCATCAGCGAAAACTTCCGTGGTAGTGGTATTTTGATTTTTCCACTAATATGTATTACGTTATGCCTACGATGCTGTAGAATATATACATACATATATATACATACGTGTGTGTGTGTGTGTGTTAGAGACGCCTGGTCTCTAACACACACACACGCAGGAGACAAGATTGTGAATGTAAGCACGACGGGTTGTGCTTGTGGATTCCAAAATTCCACTTGAGGGAAATATATATTTAATATTTTTATTTATTTATGCGCGTCGTTAAGCCACTCGACAAGCCCTTGAATATATCAATATACAATAGTCCTTGAATTCGACAAAAAATTAAGAACAAAAGTGTGTTGAGCAGAGTGATATTATTATATAAACACTAGATTCCCACGTCTTCCTCTGCCTACTCTGCTTATTTATTTATTTTATTTTTACATCGTGAAGCTAAAAGTGCTAATAATATCAATTTAGAAGATTAGTTAAATATTCATGTTAGATGTTCATGTTTTCCCATAGATATTTCCCTACAGTACGTACGTTTCCCTATAGTATGGGAAGAAAAAGTACACTAAAATAAAAAGATAAGTCACTACACTTAAAACACGGCATCATTACAATTTTACAATTAAATAATGTAATAAAAAAAAATAGCTTATATTTCTAAATATATTCTAATAATGTTAGAAGCTCTGAAACTGGAATATACCAAATTGTAGCAATGGAGATAAATACTGAAGTTTGGAATAACTTCATTGCAACGGCTGTAGTCAAACCTCGCATTACAAAGTGTTGTAGTTAGACTTTAAAGTTTATTGTTTTAATAAAATCATACATGGATATGTCGTTTTGTTTAAAACTAAGTGAGGCTGTCTTGGCACAGTGGGTTCACAGCGGCCGATTGTAAACGTTCTACTCCCAATAAGGGGATTATTTTCATTTCTTCGGTCTGATAACAAGACAACGCGCGGCCTTGAGTTCCACCACTGATCTCGCAATGTTTTGAAAATTGTGCGTGTTGAACGAAGTATTAAGTTATATAATGTCATATACTTAATCCTTGTTTGCTTGACATATTGTAGGAATTTTCCAAAAAAACCGTTATTGAAATTATAGGTAGGTAAAGCTATTTAGACTTAGCTCACTCTGTTAAAATATCTGAACTTCGATAAATCACATTTCCTAAAAATTTAATAAAAATATTCCAACTATTACTCCTATAACTTAAAAACATTCGTCCTTTCCGCTTTACGAGGGTCAAAGCAAAATTTGAGTTCACAATAGATAAGCAAAACGCGACGGTCGGCGGCGGGACGAGGCTAAAAGGACTCCATTAGCCTGGCCCTCCATTGTAAGTTAATGTACTCTGTTTTTACTACCTGTTGTTATATGTGCTACTCCTGCGTTTTAGTGGAAGTGAAATAGTAGATTAGTTAAAAAAATGTATATTAAAATGTGTACTATTTAAAGCTCATGTTGGTTACATCTGTACTAAAGGACAATAAATAAAAATATATACTTTTTTATATTTAACTATATTTCCAGTGTATGTTTTACATATTTGTACGTCTATATTTCATTCGTAAAAACCGTTTTATATTTATTAAATATGTTTGTTCCCTTTAAACGTGGTATTGGATTATTTTAACCAGAACTCAAGTAGGACTACTAAAAAAGGAAGAGTTATTCTATATATTCTGCTACTGCCTTCTCCTTTAATATGCAGGGTATAAAATATAAATAAAATAAAAATAAATAAATTAGCTTCATGCTGTATCTCGCACACAGCAGGGTAGGCAGAGGGAACCTAGTGTTAAGACACTCCGTTCCCTACTTTCTGCCGAATTCTGGAGGTCCGCGCTTAGTCTCGACACCAGAGCGAACAAATGGAAATATACATTTAAGTAAATACTTCATCTTCTCGAGTGGGGATCGAACCCAAAACCAGTCAGTTTTACAGTTATGCTTCTGGCGTCAATCGGGATAAAATATAGAGTCATTATTTGAAAACATTACATAAATTTATAAGATATTTAAATATACATTTTAACCTCACATCTGTATCTGCAACTGGTACACTATAGCATAGAGCACGTGTTTTATTTATATAATTATTTTCATTAAAAAATATTAAAGGGTCTTTGTGAATAACTACTTCGTACAGTACCAAAAACAGTGTTTTTTTAATTTTATCCAACCTAGAAATGAAATAACCAAAAATATTTTACCATAAAAACGTAGAAAGACTTTTAGCGTAAAGAAAAATATAATAAACTTAAGTAACACGCTGTCGCCGTAAATACACTTTACCCTGTGTTCATTAAAAATGTTGCTTTTTCACCAAAATGACTTGTGATTGCTCGACACCTACAAATGCACTGCCGAAAATTGGGAAAATATTTAAATTAGGAAAGTTTTAAAATATCATTTAATTAAAAAAAATATATTTTTAGAGGAGATCATTTTTTGGCTCACAGTATAAAATATTAAATTGGTTTCGGGTGCTGAATGCGCGGCACAGCCTAGATTGTTTCCGAGGCAGCCGGGATAGACAAAACCTGTTTTCATTAAATCTAAATAAAACCGGCGTTTTTTCGGCCGAAACGGATGCAAAAGCTCAACAGCGAAATTTCAACTTTGTACCATCTCTTTGCACTTTTTATATGCTTTATTTACATTTACTTATTTCGTGTTGTATTTGTTGGGAGTACATTTTTTTTAAATGCTAAACTAGTTTCGAGCTTGAGTGAATTGTAACTATATAAATGCAATTTCCAGTATTTTATTTACGAGTTGGACGACAATTTCATTTCTTAATTTAATATATTTTTATATAGATCCACAACACTTTTCTAGGCCGAGCGAACCTGGGAACCTAGTATAGACACTGCGTTCCTCTTAAGATACTTTGGTTCCCCATTTTTTACTGAATTGTGGAGGCGTTGCGTTTTGCCTCGACCACAGAGCGAAGAAAATGAAAATATTTAATTTTCTCGAATGCAGACCTACAACCTGTCGCGCTTACAGTCACACGCTTGTGTTTCTACAGCACGACTGGCCTCATAAATATTTTATAGTTGTAATTAAACCTTAGATGCTATAAAAACTTATAATTATGGTTTTTGTATGTTATTCTAAAGTTTATCGATAATGCGGTAAACTGTGCCGTTATTTTTAGTACGTTCAGTTTCGAATATTTTTTTTTTATGTATATATTAATATATATAGAGCAGTGTATGCTGATAGAACGTTCAAATCGCCAATATTGAACAGTATATGCAGATAGAACTTAGTGTTAAAAAAACTCAGTTTCCCGCTTTCCCCTGTTTTAGACATACAACCATGAAAGTCATTTGTAGCCTCTAGTGGGAATCGAACCATTGCGCTTGCAGTCTGGTGTCGTTATCCACCACTTCACCACAGGGCCTCTATTTATATGTGATCATGGCATTAATCTATAAAAAAATCCTTTAATATTTCATTACTCCCACTCATTTTGCATTTGCTACAAATATTTTTACTTTAAATGTAACTGTTTCTTCAGATTGCTTACACAAAGTGCGATAGAATCCCGTCTCACAAAACAAACAACAAGAGAACAACAGACAAATCATGTCACATGGGTCTCTCTGTGTACTCGTGATAAGTATGTTTCATATATGATTCTTGTCTTCTATATACACGTGTCCTTATATGCTATATGGTATATTTTTTAGCCTCGCGCTGTATTCCGAGCATATCAAGGGATGCAGAGGAATGGAAAGAAGGGAACCTAGTGATAAGACACTCCTTTCCCAATAAAACTAGTTTCTCTCATTATTGGTTGCGTGGTCAAACTTTACGCCAAAATCATATTAATATTAATATGGTTTTGTTAACAAAAAATATTTTTTGATTGCGTTCAATTAAAATTGATATTTTTTTTCCAGCACATACAGAGTATTTTCAGTATATATTTTTTTTGAACATGGTTTTATTAGTTTCAGTTCTGTCGAACAAATATGTAAGTCATTACCCGTTTGACAACTTACAGTTATTTTTTTCTACATATTTTGGTTCCCATATTGTCTTATGTCTTTTATCAGAAAACATGCGTCCCGAGTGGCCTATACGTCGATATTTGAAACCATAACGTTAGTGGCTGAGTTACGTGGCGTCCTCTGAGGACGTGTCGAATACGCGTGTACTCTGACCTCGTTTTAAATAAGTCTTTGCATTTCAAACATGTAATATGTATTTCCAGTTTTAATTGTGTATTCCGCACAATGTGGGGTGGACGCAGGAAACCTGGGAACCTAGACACTTTCGTTCCCCATTTTCCTCTGAATTCTGGAGGCAGTGGGTGTTGAGTGATGAAACTAAATACCGCGCTTTACCTCCTTACCAGAGTGAAGAAATTAAAATTTTAAATATTTCATTTCCTCGAATGAGAATCGAACCCACAAAACCTGTCATGTTTACGCTTGTGCTCCTGCGGCACGACTGGCCTCTTTTATAAACTTTTCTTAAAATTAAGTATAATAGATTTTAAAATGCTTAAGCAACTCTGTGTACTACAAATAGCTGTAGCTGTAGATATGAGAAACCGCCGTGGCGCTGTGGCACTTTGGTCTATAAACGCAATGGTTACTAGTTTGGTTCTCTTTCGGCGATCTCCTTATATTTAAATTATTTTTATTTTCGCTTTCTGCTAGCTAAGATAGTGTTTAATTTCTCGACTGAACAACAACTAGTGAGAGTTTATGGAACAGAATCTTTTAATATTAGGGTCTTTGTGCGTACCGTGCTATGCTAAAAATAAATGAATCTGCTTTCTTATTGAAAATATTTGCAAAGAATAAATCAGATATACCGCATAGAAAGGCAAAACTTAGTGTTAAGACACTGAGTTCCCCATTTTTATCTGAATTGCGACATGCTTATTGAGTAGCGGAACTCAACGCTACACTGAATACCAGAGCGGATAAATGAAAATATCTGTATGCAGCAGCTACAATATATAACGATTAATATATGCCCATTAAAATATCGTAATATCCAAATCCTATACGCATGAAAGATATCAAAAAACAAACATGTTTCACAAATAATTTAAAGAATATCACCTATT
>DWAO01005320.1:0-11899 GCA_018230605.1 Heliconius congener
AAACGCTACGGTCTCTACATACCTCTTTCACCTCGTCCACTGTCATCAACCTCTTAATACATGCCCTCTTTTGAGCGCTCATGCTTTTTCCAGTATCTTTGATACTGTGTTTTCGGAGGTCAACTGAGGTCCCTCCTTATCTCTTTTACCGCTCACTTTTTCGTCATAAATCCTTTCCTTTTATTTAATTTTTTGCCATTCTTTCATCACTCATTCATTCGACTCTATTAGGTTTATGAATCGAATATTATGTTTTAATATGTGTATTAATAGACAAGACAAATGAAAAACAACAGTTTCAGTATATTTTATAAGAAAAAATAAATAACAAACAGGCTCTTATTGTATAACACTTAAGCATTTAGTAATCTCTCCTTCTGTTTTATATTTTACTATGTAAAGTTTTCAAATTCAAGTTTTTATTACCTGAATAATGTAAATAATCTAAATTTAGTAGCCGTGCAAAGATGATTTTTTTCTGTCTCTTCGAATTTGACTTGGCAATATAACTAGATACACTTGGTGAAGTATTTTCAGAAATTTCAGCACCATTTTCTGATATATCTTCTGCATCCAAGGGTTTTACCATTATTTTCACGCCATTTTTACAGAGCTTGTATATCTGACATATCTCTAAATTTCCTTTAACTTTGTGAATTTTATTAAAAATAAGCAGAAGGATGTCACAGCCGTCGTATTACACTTACCATTGGGTACATCATGCGAGCGACCATCGCAATGCAGAATGGGGAGCTTAAAGCAATGCTTCGGATTTGCGATCCAAGTGTAAAGTTAAGAGGCCTCTTTAAGAGAGAATTTCCAAATATATACATTAAATAAAAAAAAAACACAAATTTTGCAAAAAAACATAAAAAAGGAATAAATTTTCATTATAACTTGTTCACAAGCTTGTTCCACATTAGTACAAAGAGGAGGCCGCATTTATGTGAATCGAGCTTTAAGTTTTAAGTACCTTTCGTATGAAATCTATGGTGAGTCTTGTTGTTTTGCGCTGTCGGGTTAAATAAACTTTCCGCAGTTGATTGGAATTTGGAATGACGCTGTTGAATGAATTTAGTTTGCGCTGTAATTAATTTTCTCGTAGAACAGTAGTTCAACACAGTACTTTGAGTTTAGTCATTTTTTATTTTATTTTATACGACATTTTGTAGTGTATATAAAAAAAATTGTGTGTTAATTGTTAAAAAAAATTAAAGAGCTTTTATTGCGCTGTTCTCAGGACATACAAGTCCAAAATGGAAAGTATTTTTTTGTGTTGGATGGATTTAGGACGAATTTAGGAGTAAATCGTGTAAGAGATGCTTCTTGATCTTCTGTTGCGTATTGCGCTCTTAACTATTTACAATTAACAAAGTGATCAAATCACGCAGGCGAAAACGCATGAAAAATTTAGTTATATTATATACATGTCACGTAGTAAACGAAGTCATAGTACAGTTAATGTACATATATATAAAACTGACAATCGTCAGCTCGAACTCTATTTATTAAAATAAAGTAATTTCAGGCTTTTACTTACATACCAAGTTAAGGAAAGAGAGAGCGCCTAGTATCATATCATCAGACACTGCCCGTTGAATGGTGGAACTCAATGCCTTTGTTTTGGCTAATCGGAAAAAAATATATAATTCTTTCCCTAGTGGTGATCGAACCCATGGTCCTCAATTTTACAGTCGGTAAGTAAATTATAATATCTGGTAAATTAAAGCCGATTTAACTTCGTAACTTATTATGCTTTCTATAAGTTTGGTCGTAAAAGGAACATCTGACTATTTCTTCTCTTTCATTATATTTAGCTGTATTCCGCATAAAGCAGGGGGAGTAGAGGAAACCTGGGAGCCTGATGTTAGGATACTCCTTTCGCATTAAGACTCGTCGGCGAAAAGTCAGAAATATCCCATTTTACGCTGATTTCCCGAGGCATTGCATGTTGAATGGCGGAACTCAACGCCATGCTTAGTCTCGTTACCAGAGCGAGGAAATGAAAATACTAAGTACTAACTATTAACTAAGCGACGATTCCAAATTGCTTCAAATGTGTACTTGGGTAGAGAATATTTTGAATTTGAATTTAAAATTAATGTTGCCCTCAAAATATAAACTACCATTACACAAACAAATATTTAACACACAAATTTATGGCTATCAACAAAAATCTTGTCACCAAGCAAAACTAGCCAACGGTTTAAGTTTCCATGATGGAATATTTTCATATGTAAACGTCGTTAACGAAGCGCACGCTAATAACGGTATTTCGTTTTTACGGTTCCGGACCTCAAAATAAAATTAAAACCTTACAGGATAAAGCCCTTTGTTGTACGTCTGTCTACCTGTTTAGGAAGTTTAAGTTGAGGTATCAAGCCGAAATGAATACCAAATATCCAAGTGAACAGTCACTTTGAACACAGAAAAAAATAAGCTTATGAATCAACACGACGTGTATAAAAATCACCATGTAATTAAAATCTATAGGCCCTGTGGTGGGTCTTAAATCATTTTGGAATAAAATATAAATTTACAGTAGATACAAATAAAGGAAAAAAAATCCACACACAATCAATTATTTAGTATGGAACCCTTTTGATGGTCGAATCTGGATCGCACTTGATCAGCCTTTATTAACATTCACCTACTTTTACGTACATTTTACTCCAGCGGCCGTCCCGTTGTACGTACTCGTATAAACAAGCTATTGTTCTAGACGATTTTTATTCATTTTGAAATGCTTACTGTCTTTTGTTTTCAACTGTTTTGCATTGTGGCACAAATGACGCATTCAACGGTTTACATATTTTTGCTATCTGCTCTGGTCGGTTCGGTTTGGACATTCATTTTGATGGGCATCATATGAGATGAGCATCGCTTTGTTTTTTACTAATTTACATTATGTTTCACGTTTAGACGCAGTTGATATGTGTTTAGTAGGTTGCGATTGCAGGTTCAATTCATCTGAGTTTATATGATTGAAATATTTTTATATTACTTTGAGTTGGGCTGTAAACGCTAAGATTGTGTCTCTCCATTATTCCATCTCCGTTCAGAGAAAAATGATGCATATTTTTGTTCATTTTCATATATTGCAGGACAAAGACAGAGTTGAATTCTGCCAGTTTGAAACCTTTTAAAATGGATGAAAATCAAAGTAAGCTATAAAGTAAGGACTTGGCGATAAACAGATACCTTTTAAAGAAGAAATAAATTAATGAATGAATTATTTATATTTTTTGGTCTAGTATACAAAGCGCGGCGTTAAGTTTCACCACTCAACATGCAATATCTGAAGAACAGAGAATGCTGAAACAAAAACTGAAATAGAAGTTGAGGGTGCAAATTTCAAGACATTGCCTATGGAACGACGAAACCAACAACGCCCCGCTTACTCTTTTTAGGACAGCGAGGTTATGAAGGTAATTTAATTTATCCGAGTGAGAATCGAACTCACATCCACCATTACAGTAAGATGTATCACAGCACCATGACGGCCTCAGTATTAATAATAACACTGAAAATATAAAAAAAAGACTATAAAAATATATTGTTATTGCCACGAATATATTGCTAAAAAACAAAATTGTTAAAAAAAGCGTAAAATCAATTCCCAAAGTGCTCTCATGTCTAACTTATTTATTAAACGTTTATAACCGCTCTTGCTGAACGTGTCCAAATAAAATAAAGTAGAAAAAACTCGCCTCCATCAGTAGCCGTAAGCTTTAGTAATTGATTGTGTCGTATCAGATATACAGGTCACAAATAGATTTGTTTGTTGAATCACTTGATTTAAAAGATAATGTTCAGAAGCTTTTAGCTCTCCGGTTGTTTTATTGTTTGTATTAATGCTAGTTATTTTTTGTTTTTAAGATAGTTGGATTTTGGATTTTGATGCTTCTTTTGTTTTGTTTATTTCATCTGTATTGATTTTAGAATTGACTATGCAGGAAAATCAAAAAGGCAGGATAGATCGTTTTAAAAATAATTTATTATTGATTATAGTTAAAACGTTAACGTAAGTTAGTTATTAAGTAAGATAACTAAAGTGGATATAGGGTAAAGAGAAGAAGAGTGGTGGAACATAACGATTCAGTATGACATATAATTGGACTGACAAACTTTTATGGCAATTTATTTAGCTTCACACTGTGTCAAAAACATAGCAGGGTAGGGAGAGGGAAACTGTCATCTTAGTGTTAAGATATTTCCCTTTACCACTTGACTACGAATTCAGGAGGCCTTGCGTGTTGAGTAGTGGAACTCAACTCCGCGCTTTCCACATTTGCCTCATTTCCAGAGCCAGGAAACAAAGATATTGAATATATGATTTCATCGAGGTGGAATCGAATCCACAACTTGCCGCGTTATGGTCACACCCTTGTGCCTCTGTGCCGCGACTGGCCTCATAAAAGTAAATACTTCTACATTATGATAAACATATATTTTAAATGACATATAAAAGCGTAAAGTTACAAAATTGAACCGCAAACACTGTAACAATAATGAATGCCCGACAGCGACACGTATCGTGTTGTTCACCACAAATCATGGCAATTGATCGGCCGAATGTGAAATCATTTCAGCAATATTATGTTCACATATTTGGGACACTGTGCTCGGTGTAATAGTGCCAAGTTCTATTATGGACTTTTATAGTTTCTAGTGATTTATAAATATAATATTCTTCTTAGAGTGTATCTAATTGCCATATTTTGCATGTTCCCTACATTTTTACACTTTTTTTTTTCCTTATAGACCAGAATATTAGTTACGTTTTCTGCTTTTTCCTCTTTAAAAATATTAGAGAGTCCAGACATCGTAATTATTTACTACTAGTTTAAAATAAAAGATTGTCGTTTATGTATAAATATTCATGCTTTTTTTGGCTTTTCCCTATTTACCACAAATAGCAAGGTAAGCGGAGAGAAGTTAATGTTGAGATACTCCGTAAAACATCCTCCAAATTCTCAAAGCATTGCATGTTGAGTAGCAAAATACAACATCGCGCGCTACGAGGGAGATCAGGTCAGAGCGAGGAAAATTTAAATATTAAATATTTTACTTCCTGGAGTGAAAATCTGACCCACAACCGTCGTGTCTACATTTACAAGCTTGTGCCACTCAAACAAATAATAATTGGATTTCTATATAGGTAGATGTATAGGAAAAATGTAAGGAACCTTCGTACGCCTCAGCCCTCGGGACAACGCGAACAAAAGACGGTATTAATTCAACTTTTAATAGAAACTACCGGCCGCCGAGTCCCGGAAGACGACCTTTTATAATATCGATTTCGATATTAATATATTTTTTGTCGTTCAAACTTGAAATTTTCATTATTAAATTATTTTTGAAGTTTTAACTTTTTCTTGATATAAAAAGAAAATGGAAATTGAGCTTTAATCAATTTATTTATTTAACAAAAATAATTTGAAATACCTGTATATTACTTAGTATTTACGTACAATATAATTATTGTACGTATCGCGTAAAAATATATCTCAAAAACTACTGAAATCATTTTGATAAATTTTTGTCGTTTCTCGTGAGGCCAGTCGTGGTGCAGCGGTACGCTAAATAGATTATCATACTAAAATATTAACCGATTCTAAAAACATAATATAATATTTTCGCTAACAATGACGTAAAAATTATAATATAAGAATATTTTATATATCTATAAAGCCTTCTACTACAAAATTATAGTATTACAAAATAATATTTTCATTTCCTCCTGGTATCGAGGCAAAGCGCGGCGTTGAGTTGACGTTCAATACGCAATGTTTTCAGATTTTGGCAGAAAGTTGAGAATCAGAAATCTTAATGGGAAGAGAGTATCTTATCACTAAACTCCCATGTTCCCTCCGCCTTTACTGTTATGTGCTATGTTATACTACGTGATACATAAAAAGTTAAAAAGTTAATAGCGTGAAACATAAAAAGCATTATATTCTCTACGCTAAAACCAATAAAATATCCTTTTGAAATCATAAAAGCTATATTTTTTTAGAAGTTATATATTTTTCTAAGAAATTTTAATTCAAGACCTTCTGTCCTGCTGGTTGACACTACGGCGCTAAATCAATTAAGTCAGCTTACGAAAAACGCTCTACATTTCTTTTTATTTAAACTCGTCCTTTTAAATGAATAATTAAGATGTGACGTACTTCCTGCAACTACGTTTAAATTATAAATTATTCTTTTCTCCTAACTATTTTATCTTTATAACCTCCATTTTTATTATTTTAGGGATACTCTGTGTTGATTGGCTAAACTCAATATTATCGGCAAGGTTAGAATCGAACCTATAAGTGTCAGGCATATTATGCCAAACAACGAGACCGTCGTGATGCAGCGGCACAGAGTCCAACTAATTGTTGTTTACGGTTCTTAGTTCCATTTCCAATCGGGAGAGTGAAAATTTTTTTCACTCACATTCACATTTGATAATAAGACAAAGTGCGAGGTTAAGTTCCGACAGTTGAGTGTGTTAACACTAAGATCCCTTTGTCATCTTTGGTATGTGTTTGTGGATACAACGTGAAACTTGAAAATTAATTTACAACAATAAGTCTAAATAAAGTCAAAACGTCCACGTTTTATAATCTTAACTGGTATATCTGATACATATTTGCCTTAGGTACAATATTGACATAATATGTTTCCACAGTAAACATTTCGTAACAAGGACCGATTAGATCACCCCTGGATGATTACTTAATTATTATTTTTTGTGTGATAGATTTTAGAATTTAAAAATAACTAATTTTAGTTTTGTTTTTTAATTAATTTCCAATACAATCAAGTTTCTTGGATGACTCTTTGAAAGGCAAGAATCCACGTAAAAATTATAAAGACAGTAGACTGTAAGAATAAGTTGATGACAGTAGATAGAATCCAAAACTCAAAATATAACCAAAAACATATATAAAAAATCAATTCCCAGTAATATCACTGTAATAGTTATTATAGCTATAATCGCAAGTGGTTTTAGGGGATAAAACGAAACTAACAATCAAATAATAATATAGTCTAGACAAATATATAAGATAGTAGACGAGTCCCATAAGACTATAATAAAACTAGTGCGCTTCATAAAAATAACATGAGCGTAACTTAACTCCTTCGAGGCATTGAGTAGTAAAACTAAATTGTACCACACTATTATTTTGTCGGAATACAATGTTGTGACGTCACAACAATGTTGTGACGTCACAACAATGTTGTGACGTTGTTGTGTTCATGTTTTTAGTTTTTTTTATTTCTATTGTATATTTTAATATATTTTTCCTGCTATTTTGGGAAGTTCGGCTGTTACGGTGCAGCGGCATAATGCTTGTAGCTGTGACGGTTGTCGAGTTGAGTCCTGATTGAGGGATTGAATTATTTTCATTTCCTGGCTCTGGTAGCAAGACAAAGCATGATGTCAAATTTCGATATTAAATACGCAATTTCTCGAAATTTAAGCAAAATGTGGCAAATGGAGTGTCATAAAACTGGGTTTTCTTTGCCTATCCTGCTCTTTGCGGGGTACAGCGTAAAGCTAAAAAAATATCTAATATGTCAAATAATGGAACAACTGTTAAACATTTCACTCACTCATATCTAATTAATTAAACAAAAATTTAATAAAAAAATGGAACGAAACCTCATCAATACCTCCTCCTCAGGGGTACTAAAGTGCAAGAAGTCAGATATTAATTTAACTTTTAATGGAAACTACGGCCTCCGCCTCCCGAGGGCCGGCCTTTGTCATCGTATCGAGTTGTCATTATTTAAATTTATACCGAGATATTTTTATCGCATTGTTCAACTTCAAAGTCGGTTATTGGGTCGTGAAATTATTGTGCAATATGATTGGTGTTATATTTGACTTTGATTGCTCTGACTTTATTTGACCCTGTTGTAGTGGTGGGACAGCGTGCGCGAATAGATCACAAAAAATGATTTTCACAATAATTATTTTATTTTTCAATTTTAATTTAAGATTATTATTTCTTGTTAGGAAAACCACTTTAAGAATAGATAATATAATCATTAGCTCGTTCTTGTGTATGGTTTAGTCATAATATTTTCATCGGATACATTAGTTTTAACATTTTCATCGGCGCTCTAAGTAATGGCTACATTGTTATTTAGATCATTTTTTATTCAAGATATAGCTGAACCATTAGAAATTGAGGAATTATACCTACAATCATCAGCTTATCCGAATAACTTGATAGTATATAACCAGCCTTCTGTAAGTCCCTATAATATTTACACGATCGTCACACAACTCCGAATTACTGAGGAGTTGCGTTTTCTATTATCATTACTTTAATAATATTATTAGATGATTAATACAAGAAGTAAATATATGAATATTATAAGAAGTTAAATAAAACACATAATGCGTGCCTATAAAACTGACAGAGTTTCCCTTGATTTCCATGTGATTCCTTTGTCAGATCCTGACAAGTTCATTGAAATAATGGGAAAGCATATTCTTTCAAATAAATATTTTCTTTTTAAATAGATCTAAAAATTATCGAGGAATCGACGGATAAACATAAAAATATACAGTTAACAAATATAGAACTTCCTCATTTTTAAAAAATGAAATTAGTTAAAAATTTTCCATCATGCGTTTTGTAGCATTTATCAGGGGACCTAGTATTAAGACATTCCGTTTTCCATATTCAACAAAATTTTCGAGACATTAAATGTTAAAAGATGAAAATGAAAGCTTCGCTATGTCGTGTGGGAATCAAACTAACAACGGTTTCGTGTACGATTAAATGCTGTGCCACGATTCCCTCTTATCGATAGTTAGATCAGGTTATTAGGTAAATTCTAGTAGAACACAAAAAGCTATCATGTAAAATGATCTTTCGTTCTCAGTTATATTTCAAAGCCCTACAATCTCAGCTGCATTTATTATTAAAGATCTCAAGAAAATCACGTACAGATTCCTTCAAGTTTATCGTGTTTCAACAAAACTGAACTAGTTATGCAAATCAACATAGAACCGACCGGTCACAGCTAAGAGAATGCCAGTACTTATGGAAGTTTGTAGGAAGTACGTCAAAACAACGCGCCAGTTCTCTACTACACGGAGGTGGAGTAAGAAAAATAGTTCAAAAACTCCGGAACTAGAGCTATTTTTGATTTCAACGAGTTGTTTTACTTCAGATTTGTATTTTATTTTTATTTTACATTTTCATTTTTAAAGTTTATTTATGTATATCCGCAGTGAGCTTGATAAAAATATCATTCACAAAGGTCGTAGTCATACGATTATGTAGCTAATATTATTTCAGAGCCTAAAACACACTTATTCACTGTTCCCTACTTTCTGTCCATGAGACATTTCGGGTTACATAGGTGGCGAAAATTAACGCCGCCCTTTGTCTTGCCACCAGAACAAGAAATAAAAGTACTTCATTCCACTGAGTGAGAGTAGACCAACACCGCGCCACGACATCATGGCTCAGTGCACTCTATTTTTAAGAAGTTAAAACGCATACGCTTGGTGCTCAGTTTTTTTCTGACAATCCCACTAGGGATACAGCGTGAAGCTAAGATGAGTTAAAGTAAAGCTCATATCGTATCTTATTCTTATATTTACAACAATTACTAACTTTTGACAGAAAACAACGGTTGCGAGGTGAACGTTAATATCGACACATTCTTACACTATGCCATGCATTCCGTAGCTTCACGTTGTACCCCCACACCCCCACAGAGCAGGCAGAGGGGATCTGAAAACCTAGTGTTGAGTCACTCAGTTCCCATTAAGACACACACATTCTCCACCTTCAACCGAATTCGGGAGGTATTGCGTGTTGAGTGGCAAAACTAAACGCCCCACTTTACCTCGTTATCAGAACAAGGAATTTAAAATATAAAATATTTCATATCGTCGAGTGGGAATCGAACTCACAACATGTCACGTTTATAGCTTCACGCTTATGATACGGTGCCATGACTGACCTGTCTTACACTAATACGGTTTTATCTTAAAAATTGTTCTGATTGAAATTCTAACATTAAGCGATAGCGTTCAGTTATGCACGTATCATGTGCACTATAACGGCTTCATCTAGATGGCAGTAGTTATTTCGACGGTCCATAGGTAAGGTATCGAAAGTAAAAAATTGATTACTTCTTTCAATGCTGCTTTGAACTATATGGAATAACATGGATAGTTTTCGATTACATAAACTTAAAAAACGTATGAATAATTATTTTATTCTCCAAATTTTGAAAAAAAACAATCATTAAATACTCCTTAGAAGATCATCGATTTGTTTACGTAGATAACTAATAACGGAATGTTTTAACTCTAAATTCCTACAGTCTGGCCTGTTATACGAGATACAGTACTACTGTTGTTTGGTATTGTTTTTCTTTTCCCTGCCTTTCGTAAATAGTAGGCTAGTAAGAGGGACGCTAGTGTTTAGATACTTGACTGCTACCACAACGAGGAAATAATAATAATAATTAATTCCCTCAAATGGGAATCGAATCGAACCCACAAGCGTCGTATTTACAATCAGACACTGTGCTGCTGTGGAACGACCTAATTTTTTTTTAGATATTCTTATACTTTAATTGAAAAAAAAATAAAAATATTATTGTTCATTAGAAATGAATTAAATAAAGTAAATAAAAATATTTTAAAAATATAAATGTACATGCAACCGCCGCGATCGCTTACCACACAGTGTTAGCGCTCGAAATCCACGTCACTGCCATAACGCAGCAAAACTTCCGAACAAGTAAAATGCAATAGTACGTTATGTTATGATTTTCCGTTCCAACTGTTACTTAGAATAGTTGGTTCTGGAATAAAGAAATGGTATAGAGATATTTTATTTTATTTTAAATGAAAATCTCGTTTATTTAGTTTCATAATTTGTAGAAACTCAACGTTTTTAACACTTTGTAGCGGTCAGTTGTCACGGCCAACCTCTTTATAACGTCGGGTTTTTAAATTATGTAAAACTAAATATACACGACTAATCCAGCTTAGACTTTCATTTAAAATATGTAAAAATCGTGAAAATCAGAGAGTCTTGTTATATTTTGTTGTTATAGAAGTCACTATGGTGGAAATATTTAAACACGATTAAATTTATCGTTAACTTCACACCATAGCTCATATATAGCACGGTAGGTAGAGGAAAAATAGTATCAAGGCACTCCGTTTCCCATGCACCGCCAAATTTTCGAGACATTACGTTTTGTGTAGCCGCCTAAGCGTATTGATAGAGCTAGAGAATAAAGATAAAAATAATTCATTCAATCGTATCATAGTATCGCAGCGCCTAGCTATCACACTCGGGAATTCATTATTTTTATTTTCTCTCTCTAGTAACTACAAGAGTAAGCGAAGCTTTGAGTTCTGCACGCAATGTTTTGAATATTGGGCGATACATGAATGACGAAGTGTCTTAAAATTAGGTTATTTTTATCTTACCTAACATACATACATACACAGATACAGCGTTAAGCTACACTACTATATTTCAAATATTATAATAAAACAAATACCACTTCTAATATGCTCTACTTACTCTACTCTCGGGTACTCCCGAGAGAGTTCAGGCGACAATTCCCAGCGCGCGCCATTTTATGGTCGCTACACGGAATGGCGGCAGAGATGGCATCATTACATAGGAACTAACGGCTAAATATTTAAAATTTATATATGAATATTCGCATTCACCATTTGACAATTTATGTTGGAGTTAGAAATTAAAGCCTTTGTAGTGCATTTTGTAGATAGATGGATATACCTTCGCATATCCATATAAAAGCCAGTCGTGGCGCAGTGGTACAAACAGTTTGGTGTGACTGTAAAACCGACTGGATGTGGGTTCGATCCCCACTCGAGGAGATGAAA
>DWAO01005321.1:0-11898 GCA_018230605.1 Heliconius congener
ATGCATAAATAGATACATATATAAATATACGTAAATCCTATACGTATATAAACTACATTTATAAATACAAATAATATATAATAAATACACATATATACATACATATATATATATAAATTTTATATATAAATACGTGACGTGCCAACCGCACTTCACGTATTTATATTTGCTCAAAAAAATAAAAAATAATACTGTCTGAATAAAGGTTAATTGGTCACAGTAGCAAATTAGCTTTTGAAAGAATTTGGTACTACTCATTGGTATCTCGAGCGCCGGAACGAGACACGACCATCTAGAGCGTGAGGGACGGGGGAGAATGTTGAAGCGGGAACGTAGGTATGCAGGAAAATTTTGGTAATTGAGGATCTTAAAAAGTAATGTAAGGATGTGCATATCACGGCGAAGGCGAATTGGGAAAGAGAGAAAAGAGAAGTCCCTGTCCGAAAACTTGCGTGAGAGAAACGGAAGCCAGAGATACTGGCGCTGTAACGACGCGTTACGTACCGTTACGGTTTACCCTCACATAAGAAGTTATCACTTCAAAATTTCTTATCATTATTGCGGAAAGCCTAAATATAAAGCCTTTAAAATAACAACGTAATTATCATCTTATCACCACTGTTTTATACAAAGCAGTAAATTCTTCTTCATTATAAATATTAAATATCATACAATAAGGTAGTGAAGTCTACCTACATCGTATAGAAGTCGAGGTTTACTTTGTAACATAATGTATGTAACATAATGTTTTAAATTCAGGCCAGTCGTGGCACAGGGGCGTGCTGTAAATTAAATATTTAATATTTGCATTTCCTCGCTCTGGCAACGAGGCCAAGCGCGGCGTTGAGTTTCGTCACTCAACACCTAAATTCGGTGGACAAAAGTGGTGAACGGAAGTATCGTAACCGAACACTGCTATATGAGGAATACAACAACGTGATGCTAAAAATAAGTTTAAAACAACATAAAAGGTTAGAATATTTAGACAAGATAAATGATAGGAAGGTGATTACGTTGTTTTGTAGTGCGGTTGGGAAAGGGAAAATTGATTACAGCGATTAAGTATCTATAATAGTAAATTGTTTGCGTTACTTCGAAAATACCTAAAGGCTGGTTACAGAGACATTAATCATTATGTAACAATTGAGATTCCAAATTCTTGGTGACCATGATAAATTGAGCATTTTCCTTTGATGTCTTCAGAAATATTAAAATGGTCATATGGCATATTTAAAATTATTTATCAGCTTCATGCTGTATCCCGCACACCACAAGGTAAGCAGAGGGAACCTAGTGTAAAGACACTCTGTTCCCCATCTTCCACCAAAGTCTGGAGGCATTGCGTGTTGAGTGGTGGAACTCAACGTCGCGCTTTGCCTCGTCAACAGAGCGCAGAAATAAAAATATAAATAAATATTTCATTTCCTCGAGTGGAGGATTCCCACTCCCAGGAGGAGGATCGAGGGATTGAACCCAAAACCAGTCGATATAGTCGAATGGCCTCAATAACTAAACTTGAAGCTGTTTTATAATAAAGTATATAACTTCTTCATATGTAGTTCAAGTTTTAGAACTTTCAGCAATATGCTTCAATTTATCCTTGTTTAAGATACAACATTCAATTCAATATATGGCCACTTGCTTCAGCTGACAAATATATTTTCTTTCAAGATCTGCGAGTTGGCCACGACATACACCTAGACAGTAAATGTCATATTTCAACAATAATAAATTCATTTAGATTTAATAGTTACTTTATGTAATATATTTTTTTATAAAAAAGGTGTGTTCTTAAATTATTATTTTTTAAATTTAAGCATAAATTCATTTTACATTTTAAACATTTATATAAATATATTTTATTATATATATTATTATAAATATACAAAGATAAGGGCAGCGAGGCAGCGATACAACATTTAATCACTGTAAACGCGACAGATGTGGGTTCGGTTCGAGAATGCATTATGTGTTTGCTCTAGAAGCAAGACATATCGCGGTTGTTAGTTCCACCACTCAATACACAATGCCTCAAAAATTAGGCGTAAAGTGGGCGTTCTCAGACTAGGTTCACTCCGCCTTCCCTCCCTGCTGTATGTGGGACAAAGCGTGTAGCTAAAAAAATACAGTACACTTTGTGGTAACTCCTCAGAAAGCATGTAATTAATAATTGTAATGTCATTATTTGAAGAAAATAATACAAACATGCTTGTTCCAGGAATAGTGAAACTTCTGAATTTGTGGTATGAAACAGATTTAGAACTTCCAAATGAACTCGCCCCCGACGCCATTATATTACCACACTGACGTTGTGCCCGAGGCGATCGGTCATCTGTTGTATTATATATTCTGTAGGGGCTGGACACCATTTAATTTCAGACCTTTTGCGGCCTTTGGATTATTACCTAGTTATATATATACATATAAAGAGAAACTTTATCTAACGCATTACAACTAATGGGACTTACATATACCATATGAGAACTTACATATACCATATAGCCAGGTTGCTTTGAAAATAATTTTGGTTTTCGCGTATATTTAGTATTGTACATTTTTGGAAATCCGACGTTTCTAACACTACATCAGTCCATGGTTACATGGAGTGATATACTGAGGTGGCATTCGCCTGTTAGTTCATCAAATAATAATTACATCTAATTATTATATCAACTACCGCCAACGATTTCTTAATTGCCGCACGGAACGCAACTCTGAACCGATTGTATGGAATGGTGGATTTGAGACTTCAAAGATTTTATGAATGGACCCCAGGTGCTAGAAAGTTTTCAACCGTTTTCTCTATTCAAATTAAAATGCTTTTGTATTTATTTCAATAGACTCGCGGATTATTCTAGAAATATATTTGTTTTTCTTAGGATTTGGTGTTTATCAAACGATGTAGTTGCTTGGTATATCCGTAGATGGCTTCGATACATGTTCCATTCTGCACATCGGGTATGTGTTCCTTCACCCTAACACCTCTGCTATGCTTCTTTTTGCTTGACCTATGTATAATAAGCTACACACAAAATCTACTTTGTATACGCTTGCATGCATGCTAGTTTGATTTTCTGAGATTTTCTGCAGGGTTGTGTGCGGTATACAGCATGAAGCTGGTTTTTGTTTCTTCTGCAGAGTAGAAAGAAGCTAGTGTAACGGCAAAATTCCACACTTTCTGCCGAACTCTGGAGGCAAAACGCGGCGTTGTGTTGAGTGGCAAAACTCAACGCCGCGCTTTGCCTCGACACCGAAACTAAGAAATAGAAATATAAATTTAAATAAATATTTCATCTCCTCGAGTGTATATCGAACTCACAACCAGTCGGTTTTACAGTCACACTTTGTGCCCCTGCGCTACGACTGGCCTCTTTAAAAAATATTATAAAAATATATTTGCATTACATGCAATATTATAATGGTGATAAATTTAGATTCAAATAAGGTTCTTAATATGTTTACTTGTTCATAAAAACTTCATTCATCATAATATAAGTTTTCGGGAACACGTTATACGAAATTTTACGTGGAGCTTCAGAGCTCGTGTCAAATTGGCTGTGCTTACAAAATCGACCTTTCTTATGTGTATTTTAAGTTAAGTTTTAATCATTACTTTATGTACTAATCAAGCCAAGAAGGCTTAAAATGAAAATATTTATTTTATTCATTTTAAGAATATCTATATATGACGGAGAAGGCGCGTGGTAGGCGTTAAAAATAAATTCAAAGTTAAATTTAAAACGATCATTATATATTTCTTATTTAAAACCAATTAATTAAATTTACAATAACCGCATTGCAACTTATTGAAATAGTAGTGAAATCAAAATTTGACATACTGTAGATTAACGTAATATTATTATTACGTAATATTAAATCGAATGAAATAAACGCGAATACATATAGTATACGAATATCCAACTTAACAGGGTAAAATAGTATAATTTTCTTTATTTAAGGTTGATTTTTTCAGTCCGAGTCTAGAACCAGTAGTGAACCACTACTGGTTCAGGGGCACAAGCTTGCGCCTGTAAGCGCGACAGACTGTGGGTTCGAATCCCACTAGAGGAAATGGAATATTTAATATTTTCATTTCTTCGCTCCTGTGACGATGTAAAGTGTGACACTCAACCTGCCGTATTCGGTGGAAAGTGGGGAACGGAGTGTCTTAACACTGGGTCCATAGGGAATTCTACACTGCTATGTGCAGAATACAGAGTGAAGTTAAAAAAATGGTTGATTTTTATATTTTTCATGGAATTAATCATATTTCTGTTGTACTCTCAAATTGTAAATGGACCTATAATAATATTTTATATCTTTATGCAGCTCTTGTACATTGTGAAGTTGAAACACTTCATAATGATGATAACTAATAACGACTGGTAAGTTAAAGAAAATAGTGTGAGCTTAGAGCAAATAATGTGTCTACTGTCTGGTAAGTAGTAGTCACCAAAGTTGCTAGTGCTTTTTCATGTTCTTAGACTTTGATCCAAATAAATTAAAACCACTGATGACTTTTTGAACTATATGATAAATATATCATATCATAGGTGTCTAGTAAACAAAAATATAATATATATTTTAATACGTTTCCAGAAACATGGTATTTGTTAAATAAAATTAAAGTGTCTATCTGTGATTTGAAAATAATCCTGATTTTCAAATGCATGCAAAAAAATTGTTTATCTCTCCGTTTTTCTGTTTATATAGAGTGTGTGTTTGTGTAGAATTGTGTAACAATATATAAATTTTATTCCAAAATTCACGCGAGATCAGGACTTACGCGGGAAACTGTACATGTATACCTACCTAGATAGATATGAAATACAATTTTTTTACTGATGATATGCTCGAATGAAGTCGAGGGCACTGCTAGTGTCAAAAAAACTCAAAAAATATATAGTAGTAGTATACTTCAAGCGGGCGACGACGCCATTCGGGGTCCTCCAGTTTATATACGTACATACGTATTATAAGACTTAACTAAACGTATATTTTAGTGTACAACTTTTAATTGGTTAGTTTATGTAGGAATATGAAAACTTCGAATGAACATAGTTCAGATTTTATATTACTCCGTCAGCCTCAACCTCAGCCAAGTCTTAATACTAATACCGTTATTAACTTTAATAAATATAATTAATAAGCTCTACATAGGTAAATAAATAAATAATTTCTTTGCTCTGGTGTCGAGGCAAAGCGCGGCGTTGACCTCCGCCACTCAATACGCAATGACCCAATAATTCGGACCCCAGAAAGTCTTACCACTAGGTTCCCTCTACCTACCCCGCTGTATGAGGGATAAAGCGTGAAGTTGATTTTAATTCTAATTTCCTTTACTATAGTAAAATACATACGTATAGCTTTATGACACGTTTTATCTTATCAAAAACCGACCTAAAGCGGAATTATAGTCATCTGTCCTTCTCAACGTTGGTAACTCGCACATTTAAATTTCTATGTGGGACTTAAATAAATTAGAACCACGTTTTAGGATGGAAACGTAAAATATTTTGTAAAACACCCTTTCTGTTTAACGTTTTATTATTATTTTTTAGCTTTACCCCATATTGGCTTTACTCTGATCTAGCTTCTCTCTGTCTTTGCTATATCAGAAATATTGTAGAGTGAGCAGAGAGAAGTTAATGTTAAGACACTCCGTTCTTGGCTTTCTGCCGAATTGTAGACTGGAGAAACTGTGTGATGATTGGTAGAACTCAACGCTGCACTTTGCTTGCCAAACTTGAAAGAGTAATAAACTCCATTACCTCGAGTACAGTATAACTGTATAACTGCGCTACGGTGGCCTAAATATATATTTAATTTTTTTATATTTTTGGGACTCCGCACTAAAAGTGTAAAACGGGGTCCCATTTTATTACTAAGACTCCGATGTCCGTCCCTCCGTCTGTTTACTAACAGGTTCATGAGCCGTGATAGAGATAAAAAAAATTCAATTATGTATTTCTGCTATTATCTATAACAATAAATACTGAGAACTGAGGAAGAGAGATACTGAGGAACTCCCCATACAACAAACGTGACTTAATTGACGTTTTATAGATACGGAGTGGTGCGTGACTCCGATTCGCAATTAACAAAAATTTTATGTAAATAACAACACTTATTCTCTATTTAACGCAAATTTAAATTGTTATTTCTGAAAACTGGACATATTCCAAGAGCTCCATAAATTTTACAAAGAACGCAAACAAAATTACCCAAAGTAATGAAGGGAACAATTAATCTTATCTTAAGTCCCGGGGTTATTTTTCTAACTAATTTTTAGGTAATCGCTTATCTGTTACACCCTTGTCTCATTTCTATCGCGCCTATCAATCTCGAGGGTAGATTTGCAAAACCATCATTAGGGAACTCATATAATTAGGAAGTTTGTTTTTTTTAGATAGTTTTATTTTAGGAAAAAAATATTAAATCAGCTTCACGCTGTATCCCGCACACAGCAGGGTAGCCAGAGGGAACCTAGTGTTAAGACACTCCGTTCCCCACTTTCTGCCGTAATCTGGAGGCATTGTGTGTTGAGTGGCAGAATTCAACGCCGCGCTTTGCCTTGATACCAGAGCAAAGAAATGGAAATACAAATGTAAGTAAATATTTCTCTCCTAGAGTGGGGATCGAACCCACAACCAGTCAGTTAATAGTACTTTTGTAAAGTTAGTTTTTTTTTTAGATCGAACGGTAAAAGATATGTATTTTTTTGTTATTTTTTATTTTATATATTGGATAAAGGTGAAAATTTTAACATTCTAGAACTAAAGTTCCAGAAGCTATGCATTTAGAGTTTTAACACAATTACAATTTAAGACGAACGAAATAAATGAAAATCACCTTCTCACTTTTCTTGAAATTACAAAAAAATATACACTTTTAAATAAAATTGCAAAAAAATAAAAAGTTATGAGAGAGGGTTTAGAGGCCAGTCGTGGTGCAGGGGCACGAGCGTGCGACTGTAAGCCAGACAGGTTGTGAGTGCCGTTCCCACTTGAGGATATAGCATATTTAATATTTTCATTTTATCGCTCTAATAACGAGACAAAGAGCGGTGTGGATTTCCACCACTCAATACGCAGTGCCTCCTGAATTAACTTAACACTAGGTTCCCTGTGCCTACCCTGTTATATGCGGGATGGAGAGTGTGTCTAAAAAAATTTTTTTTTTTATTAATTAAAAAACATCTTAAGCTTTTACATTTCCTTAAGAAGTAATTATTTTTGGTCATCTCAGCACATTTACTTGTACTTGTTCTTGTACCATTCTACTAAAAGAGTGAAGCCCATTGAGACTTAATTGTTTTACGGACAGTATCAAATTAGATTCATTAACGCTTTTCTTGTTGTTCCGGAAAGTATTAAAAGGGATTTAGGATACTTTTATGTTAGAAATATTTAAGTATAGTATGAGACAGGTACTGGTGATGATAATGGAGTTGAAGGTTTTTTTAATGAGCTTCACGCTGTATCCCGCGTGTGGGAGGGTACGGAGAGGGATCCAAGTGTTAAGATACCGCTCCCCACTATCCGCTGAATTCTTGAGGCATTGCGTTTTGCATGGTGGAACTGAACATCGCGTTCTGCCTCAAAACCAGAGGGATGGAATGAAAACGTTAAATATTTCATTTCCTCAAATGGAAATTGAATCTACAACTTGTCGCGTTTTCAGTCACAGTGCCCTCTTTATGGGAATGATTAAGTTGTAACATTAAATATATTACATAGTACAAACATATTACTTTTACTAAATAACTATTGCTATTTTATTATTTCAGTTTTTTTGTAGGTCTGCTTTTTCTTTTGTTTCTTTTTATTTTTACGTTATATTTCACATATAGTAGAGTAACATAGTGTTAAGACACTGTGTTCTTTATGCACGCTCAATTTTCGTTAATATTGTTATTCTAAATTTTATTTTTATTAATTATTTCGTTCCTTACTTTAAAATAATATGAATGTATTACAAATATAGGAGATCCACTGGAATCATTTTATTATAAGTAAAAAATGCCATAAAATCCATTCTATAGTTTGAAATATTAAAATGAAAACAACTTTTTACACTGTGCAGAGCTAGCAGTAGATAAAGAAAGGTATGGTATGTATCAACGATACTTACTGGGTACTTTGAAGACTTGAAGACGCAACTACGAAATGTTTAAAATTACAGGTTGAAATTTATACTAATATTTTGCATCTTTCTTAACCTGAAGAGAGAAAGAAAGAAAAAAAATAAAATTAGTTATAATTTTTTTTCATCCTGAAAAATGCTAGAAACTCTATAAATATGGTCTGTCAATATCTATCTATATCAATTTAACGACTACCGTTTCGACCCAAATCAAAAACCAATTATTAACTTTGGATATTTAATTAGGACAGTACTAAACTTGGGTGTACAAAATGTTCTCAAAGTTTGAACGTCCTAACATTTGGAATGGAGATAAACAAAATTCATTTATTAAATACATTGACCTGAAGTTCATTCCTCTTTAAGGGTGACTCGACCTCAATTCTACTGCTATACAGGATTTAAAAAGTTTTTTTTATTGCCACGTTGTATCCCAAACACAGCAGGGTAGGCAGAGAGATCATAGTGTTAAAAGAGTTCAAACAGTTCCGTTTCCCATTTTTCGCCTAATTCTAGAGGCATTGCGGATCCTAACACCACGCTTTGCCTCAATAACAGAGCGAGAAAATGAAAATTTTAAAAAAATATTTCTTCAAGTGCGAATTGAATCCACAATCTGTAGCGTTTACAATTCATATCACTCAGTAGTTTTACAGAAAAACAAAATTAAATTTATTAAATACTAACCTAGAGTTCATCCCTCTTTAAGGGTGACTCGACCTTAATTCTACCCCTATACAGGGCTTAAAAAGTAATTTCATTTCCTATCATAAATCAGATCCAGATTTAAACGCCGCGAGTACGAAAGGGCAAATTGCTTGCAGGCAGTTAAAAGCACACTTATGCTAATTTTATTACTGAACTCCAACTCCAACAACAATATTCAGGTTTTTAGTGTCAAAGAGATTAAGGGCTTAGTCTCTTGTTTGTTCATATGTAAAATTGTATTAACATTAGGTACAATTAGTTTCTTTGAGATTTGCTTCTTCATTTAATTCAGCAAATAGATGAATATTTTAAGAATCATAAAAATATATATATTTGATTTTACAGATTTTTAGTACACACATAAATATGGATGGTAAGGTATTTGAAATTGCAAATTATAAGTTTATATGTAAAAATAACTAATTATAAACATTTTTTAATTATTACAAAATAAAGCAAATTGGCAGTCGTGGCGCAGGGTAACAAGGGTGTAACGCGACGTTTGTGCATTCGATTCTCAATTGGGAAAATAAAATATTTAATATTTTCATTTCTTCGCTCTGGTAACAAGACAACACGTGACGTTGACTTTCGCCACACACATGCAATGTTCTAAGATTTCGGCAGAAATTGGAGAACGAGGTGTCTTAACAATAGTAAGAGAAATTCACTGCCTCTGCTATATGAGGAATAAAAAAATAAAACGATAAGACATTAGGTTCCAGCGGTTTAGCACGCTATTGAATGTGTAATTGAAAGAATTGAGTCAAATGTGGAAAATGCATTATTGATTCGTCACTAGTAGCTGTACCCACGATGGGTAGATAGACAAAAAAACGATGTGTTTAAAAAAATAAGATATTCATGCCAGTAATAAATTTGCAAATATTTTCTAATAAAATTAAAGCTCAAACATCTTTTGACAGCTCTAGAAACTTTTCAATTTCAATTTATTATTTTGGCCTGGCAGTAAATTTACAAAATAGATATAAGTACCGTGACCAATTTGACGACAAGTTATTAAAAAATATATATAAATAGAGAAATAATTCAAATAACTCAGATAATTCAATATAATCTTAACAGATTCTTAGGTGGAATTCCATCATTAACACTATAAACGTATGGTGTAATGTACTGTTCACGTAAACCAGAAACAGGTCACTCTCCCTAATTATTTTAATTTTTTCACGAAAATCTCCATCACGCGTCCATCTCCGAATGACCTCAGTACATTTTATCGTTCCCATGATGTTATTAAAGGAATTCTAACGGCCATCGCGTCGTTTCTGATAAACTTGACGTTCGCTTTATAGCCACTTCATCATTTTCATGTCCAAGAGAAACTGCCAGAAAAAGTGCGAAGGCGTCCTTTGTGCGCGTCGCCGCTTAATTTATTCTGTCGAATTGTGATATACATTTATATGCACGATCACATCAGTCAATATCAGATGTTGCTTTTCGTTTTCTCATTATTCTCACTGTTGTTGTTATGCGAAATTAAACTATTTGAATTCGTTCGTCTGTAGGGTATTCTGAATAAATTGTTCGACAATCGTATTATTTGAGGACAGTTGTGGCGCAGGGGCACACTGTGACTGTAAACGCGACTGGTTGTGGGTTCGATTTATACTGGAGGCAATGATATACCTATGTACATATTTATTTAAATGTATATTTCTATTTCTTCACTCTGGTATCAAGGCAAAACGCGGCTTTCAGTTCAACACGCAATGCCTCCAGAATTGGGCAGAAAGTGTGGAACGGAGTGTCTTAACACTAGGTTCCTTCTGCCTACCAAGCAGTGTGCGGGACACAGCGTGGAGCTAAAAAAAATATAGTTATGTAAAAAAATATTTAAATAGAATCAATCTGTATAAAGATATTTTTATTCATTTTAAGAACCATTCACAAGCAGAATATTTTTAAAATTAGACTTCGTTGACTATACCTATCATATAGCCTTTAGAACTATCAATGACTAACAATTTCATGTAAAGATTTGAACTAAATTGGATTAAAACATCTTACTTTTACTCCAAAGGCGTTTAATCAGTTTACTCAATATCACACTGATCTCGCTGAAACAAATTTATTCTGTATTTTATTTAGAGTTTAAAAACATTATAAGCAAAAAGCTGCAAAAATTTCCATAAAAATTAGATTAATGTAATCCGTAAAATAAAATGTTCAAAATGATATCATAATTTCCACAAATTATGTTTCTAATTAGATAAGTTATTATATAAGAAATATGTAGATTTTAAGTGTTGTCAGTTTCCCGCTTTATCCCGCATACAGCAGGGTTCTCCATTTTCCGCCGAATTTTTCGAGGTTTGCGTGTTGAGTGGCGGATCTCAACGCCGGGTTTTTAGGTGTTTTATTTTTTATTAGATATAGACGTAAATATTTCCTCAATATCAGATATTGCTTTTCGTTTTCTCATTACTCTCACTGTTATTGTTATTCAAAATTAAAAATAAAATATAAAGATAAAATTAAAAGATAAATTGAAACTTTTAAATAACTGGAAAGTACAGAATAATTCTACTTATGCATATTATATTACATGTTAGCGTACCTGCCTACCAAGCTCAAATAAAAAGATATCAATAGATTTTATTCAGCTTTACGTTTGTTCCGTCATAGAAGCATAATCACCACATCTAGAACCATAATTATGAACCGCTCTCAGGCTTCAAATTGATCTTGCGATGTTGTTTTTATTCATAAATTACATATCTATGAATGGAAACAACATCTCAAGATGATCTGTGTTAAGAGGATTTATAAATATGTGCCTTTTTGTTAGATTTAGTTCTCATTGCACGAGGCACGATAGACTTACGTGTATATAGATATAAGTACAACAGTTATAAAAATTATAAATTTTACAGTTATAAATTTACGAATTTGTGCTTGTATTTCTTGTTTTGAAGGTTTGACCTTACTCTATTTTAAATTATAAATTCATTCTTATATCTATGATATTTTCCGACTGCTAAGGAAGGGTTATGTTTTTCGCGCGTATCTTGTATGTATGTA
>DWAO01005322.1:0-11897 GCA_018230605.1 Heliconius congener
GCGGCGTTGAGTTCTGCCACTCAACACGCAATGCCTCCAGAATTCGGCAGAAAGATGGAGAAAGTGGGGAACGAAGTGTTTTAACTCCAGAATTCGGGAGAAAGTGGAGAACGGAATGTTTTAACACTAGGTTCCCTCTGTCTACTTAGCCGTGTGCGGGATACAGCGTGAAACTAATTTTAATTTTATATAAAATTCATATATAGGTTAAAAGAAGAAAACAAAGTGACTTATTCCTTATAACAATTGGCATTATTGAGACCTATGTTACACGTACGTGGACGCGGACAAAAAAAGGAAGACTATATTGATCGTATAACTTACAAAAAAATACTGGAAACGACTTCATTGAAGTCCAAAAGTTACTTTATATATGTTTAATCATTTTATTGTAAATACCTACAGTTAATAACAAATGTTATTTTTAATTCGTTTAAAATAATCATTTTTTAATTAAAAACAACTATGAATATAAAACAAATAAAAATTTTCACTTTCATATTTTACTTATACATTAAAAAATATCCTTATAATATTATTAAATTTATAAAAAACTACAAAAACAAAAACGTTTTAATAACTCGATCATTCCAGAAATATCGGAAACACGATTAAATGTTTCATATAATATATTCGCATGAGTGAATACCTCTCAACTACACTGTGGAGTGGGCCCGGTCGCTCATAAAAGTGTTATGAGTTCATTTCCAGACGGCGCCTATACTGACTATAGTGAACCCTGCGATAGAATGTGGTAAAATTTGACGTCGCATATACCGGAAAGGGTGATGTAGTAAAAATTCATATACAAGGAAGCTGTATAATGTTAATGTTATTATATTTATATTATGTGATTTTATACAATATTTTTGCTGTATGTATATAGCGGACCTTAACGCTGCATTATGTTTAACTATTTACGTGTAATAAGTTTTTATTAATAAAGTAATTGCTCTATAATATTGAATTACTTAGTACTAGCTTCACGCTGCATCCCGCATATAACAAGCAGAGAAATTTCGCTTGTCTTCTTTTGTTGCTTATTAAAATATTTTAAAATATGAATCAATTAAAAGAGGCCAGTCGTGCCGCAGGGGCACAAAATATGCCTATAAAAGCGACTGGTTGTAGGTTCGATTCCCACTCGAGGAAATGAAATATTTATTTAAGTTTATATTTTCATTTGTTCGCTCTGGTGTAGAGGTAAAGCGCGGCGTTGTGTTCGACCACTCAACACGCAATGCCTCCAGAATTATGTGGAAAGTGGGGATCGGAGTGACTTAACACTAGGTTCCCTCTGCCTACCCTGCTCCGTGCGGGAGACGTCGTGAAGCTGAATCAAATTAAAACACAACAGAACATTGCCATATATTTAAAAATACATAAATTTTTACAATGTACCCAAAAATTCTCATTAAAATATGCAAAATCAGACACATTAACTCGAATCAAATCCCTCATGTACCTAAGTAACTTCAGCTATTCCTCACGTGTCAAGGGGCAAATAAATACATTATATGCCCCTAACAGCGTAAGAAATCCGTAGATTTGTAAACTTTCCCCCTTTATGACGGGTGAAGCGCTTCGCCAATGTTTTCCGTCTGAGCGATATGAAAAATTGAGTGAATTCTTAATAATTGATTTTTATCTTATTGCATATACAATAGATGTTATTTTTGTAAAGCATATCAAGATTCATTTGTAACTTCGTCAACAAAGCGTTTAACATATCTTTGTTTATTGCTATGCCGTCAAACAGTAAGCAAACTATTTATGAGTCTGTTACAAACCACGTTTCTTTTATTGGTTATTTTTTTATGATTTTTATGCATTTTATTTATCTATTTTGGGGGTGAAAGAAGAGAATTGAAAAAATATAAATATATCACTTGTTTTGGTATGGTTTAACTCATTTATTTGAACTTTAGTCTGTATCCTACATATAGTAGCTTAGGTTAGGGTTTCCGCCGAATTCAGTAGAACTCAATTGTTTAATTATTATCGACATTTTTGATTTGTTTAAGCAAAAACTATTAATTTTAAATATAAACAATTGATCGAGTTGAATTTATCCACCTATTGCATGATAAATGAACAACTAAGTCATTTATATGGATTTTAATAACATTTAATACAGCACAATCGTAGAATTGCGTATAAAAACGTTTAACAAGTTGTAAGTTTTTTTACTAACAAACTATCACTCAGACTGTGCTGTACATTCTAAAATAAAACTTCATATACTCAAAAAATTTAACTTGAGGTCGTTGTGACACAGCATCTGACTGAATGCGATAGTTCTGGGTTCAACTATCATGCAGGAAAATGTATTATTTTCATTTTGGGCGTGGAGTTTTGCCACTCAACACGCAAAGTTTCTAAAATTGGGTGAAAACCGGGCAACGGAATGTTCTTATGAACGGTATCCTGAACGCTAGGTCTCATCCGCCTACCCTAAAAAACAAAGCAGAATTTTTACTCAAATAAACATTTATTTGCAAAACAATCAATATTCTATTATTTTCTCACAAAGTAATATAAAATGAAATAAAAACTAATTTATTTTATTAGCCAATTGTTAAATACTTACTTCTATATACCTATTAGTAAGTTAATTTTAATACTGTATAATTATCTAAGCGGACTCGTATTTCATCTCGCTTAGTTCACTGAGCAATTTAAAGTTTCGATGATCATTTGTCGCAGTGGTCACAGCAATTTACTAGCCAGACTAGTTTTCGAAGGATATTTGTACGACTATATAGACTAGGAAAATTGGTTTTCTGTTTGCTTGGTTTTTTTTATCTGTGGTGGTATTGTTTTTTATAATTGGATATATTTAAATAGAAAATGATAATTACATTTCAGTTAAATTAAAATATTTTTCCTTGTTTAAAATTTTATTCCTTTGTGGCAATTACTACAAAAGTTAATTTAAGAATTCTTACATGTTTTTTAAGTTAAACAAATATAAAAGTATATGAGCTTATCTATATAGTTTTATAGTAATATATATTAATCATACTGCTGTGTAAAAATCACTAACATGAAACTAGAAAACTAGAAAAAAGATATTTTTTCTTTTTTTTTTTCACCTACACACAAAACGTACATCCAAAAATAAACAATGACATCGTCATCGTTCATTAATATCCAGTCCAGTTTGAATACTATTTGTGAAATACTAAAACGCTTTAAATCTGACTCAGTACCACCGCAAGCACCATCGATCGTGATAGTATTTTGTTCGGTTAATTATCCGACTGCTGCCTTAATCCGAGAAGTCACGTGATGTGCACGTGCAAGGGGCATTATTGAAACAACAGAACAAAATATAGAAATGATATTTGGGAAATTATGACAAGAAATATAAGCAAAATTATAAGTTTTTCTCTTTTCTGAAGTAGTTTCGGAACTTGTATTGCATTTAGCGTATAGGCAACGACGACCTCCAGTACCAGAGAGTCAGCCAGCCAGGCTGACTGTCCGAGTGCTGTTGACATCATTTCGAATTTGGTAAACGCTACTTTTTGACCTGAATTTGAAGTTTCTTCAATTTGGGATTTACATAACTTGAGAAGTAACTTCAGTGTAGGTTACAACACTGTAAAATATTTTACTTAAAAATGATTTCAACTTAGTTTACTGACTAGTTGACTATGCTTATTACTAAAAATGTTTTAATAAAATAATATACCCCATGAGGCCATCCTTGCGCAGGAACACGAGGATGTAACTGTAACGCGACGGTGGTGGGTTCGATAAATTATTATAAATTAATGTTTTTATTTCTTCGCTCCGGCACCAAGGCAAAAAGCCCAGTATAGAGCTCCGCCACTCAACACGCAATGCTTCCAAAAAATCGGCGCAAAGTGCAGAATACAGCGTATTTTATTTAATATACTCCATAAAAAAATTATACGTAAAGGGGCTACGTGAATAACTTCATATCATTTCTATTATAATTTTTGTTCTTATTGTGAAGCGCACCATCGCATCTAGATTATACAATTGCTCCCTAACTAAGACGCAAATACCTCTCAGATTTAGTGGCCATTCAAATCGGTACATTGCATTAATGCTTTCTACTTAATAACAAGCTAATGTGTATAATGTACATACAAACTTAGTTTATAATACATACATGACTATTCTGATTCAAACTAAGAGTTTGAGTTTGTATAGAGAATAAAAGAATTTGAGACTAACTAATTACGTATGAAAGATAAAAATGCATCGTTCCTTTGAATAAAATAAAAAGTTAATTTGCAAAAAGCTTATATTTTCATGTTTCAGTCCAAAAATTCAAAAGGATACGTGAGTAGTTTTTGAGTGTGTACGTAGCCAATATGGCAGAAGATATTTTATAAAGGCTTGGTGGTGCTGAAAAAGGTAATCAAAGGCATTAGGTACATTCATTTGAATTTTGAGCTTTTACACGCATTTTATTTTTGATTATGGACTATTCATACATCTCCTGCTATTTTTGCAGGATCAGCAGATAAAGTCAAATGTTAGGACAGGATGGCATAACCCAACGCCGCAAAATACCTTTAAATAATAATCGAATATTGACCCCACAACAACGAAGTCTTTAGTCAGAGCTTTAATAACTGGGTCAAAATGTAACATTTGTATATAAAATAAACTTGCGTACTGAGTAGGCTGGTTAAAATTATTTGAGGCCCCCCGGCGTTTGCTTTCATATCATTTGTGTACCCCAAAATAATGCATAGCGCTTTATCAAGAGCATTAGTTATAGGGCCTAAGGCAATGAAGTGGTTAAGACTTCTTGGAGTAAGCTAGCTGGCTATTTATGATGCTACAGCAATAATTAAAGCTTATACGAGTATAACGTAAATACAGTTGAGTTACCTTTTCTATTGTTTATATTTTAATAATCAATAATCCTTTTTTTATTTTAAAAAAGGTTTAAAATATTTTAATAATAAAAAATCCTCAAGCATGTCATTGAAACATTTTTGGCTGGTAAAAAGACAAAATAAGACACGAATATAATATATATCCTCGTAAATTTCATTGAAAATTGTAACTTTTTTATAATTCCTAAGTAAAATCAGAAAACATATCTAGTTTGAAAGCATAAAAGCAAAAAGACTAAAGCCAAGAAACCATACAAAGTACGTACCTAATGCCTGAAGTCTTAATCACCTTATTTCAACTTTGACGGGGCGCCATCTCGCGGCCAATTCCTACCAGCTACTAGATATTATTTTAATGTGAAACTCCGCCTCGAGAACGGTTATAGTCAAAGTTAGAGATCAATTTCATAAATTGTGATTGCCTTTTTTCTCTGTTATGTTTCTTTTCGAGATATAACATAAGATGTACGTAACAGAAGTTTCAATAAAATTAATACAACATTTTAAAAGTTTTAATTTTTATTTTTGAAATTAATAAAAAATTACATTATATAACCATTATAACATGAGAAATAAAATAAATATATGTATATTGAGGAAAAATGATCGAAATTACTAACTATATAAATTATATTTTAAATGACCAAAGTCAGTTAATATTTATTGTCACAAATAATAGTAATGTTGGGCTTGTTATTATAAATTAAAGTCTATTTTGCACGCACGTTTCCTTTTATTTTCACGCTTTAACCCGCATATAGCAGGAAATTTAGAGACTATCTATTTTAAAGGAACACCGTTCTTTATTTTACGGTCGTATTTCAACGTTTGACGTCGAGTGACAAAGCTCAAAACCACACCAGAAGACGCGGAGAAACGAAAATAATTATTTTTTTGGAATGAAATATGAACCTACAACCTTGCATCTACAGCTAGGCGCTATCCCACTGTGCCACTACGGCCACGTATGTACATGTATATAAATATATTCTTTTTATCGCATTTTTACAAATACTTACATATATCTCACATATAGCCGTACCAATGTATTCTAAAGGTTTATATTTAGATGCAATTTTAAATTCTCATTTAGTAAAGTGTTTGTCGTTGTAGTCGAAGCCGAGACCCGTTGATATTCAAACCACCCCGATAGAATAGCCGTCGCAACCGCACTGAGTCGCGTGGGCTTGCCTGATTGCAGGCGATACAAGAGTGCTTGCTTGCTGGAGTGAATTAGTAGCTTGTGAATATTATTTCTATTCAAGAATTTTGTAGAGAAAAAAAAAGCAGAGGGAACCTAGTGTTAAGAAACTCCGTTCCCCGCTTTCTGCCGAATTCTGGAGGCATTGCATGTTGAGTGGCAGAACTCAACGCCGCGCTTAGCATAGAGTGATATATTGTTAGTAAAAAATAGGTTTTAACCGTTTTTAGTATTCTTGTGTTATATATTATGTTATATATATTTTTATATTGTGATTTTTAACTGAAATGAAACGAACAAGAAAATATTTTATGACACAACTCAATTTCATCATACATTAACAATTTGTACGATACTATGTGTATACTTAACTATACATAAATTAGTAGTAATAAAATAAAGTTAGATAAATATAACATCAAGTCTACTTGCATTGAAATTCTAAACAAAATCCTAATAAGGATTAGTAAATATTTTCCCTAAGAAAAAAACATTTTTTTCACATACAAATAATAATTACACTTAGAGAGCCGGTAACGAAATAGAAGTCGTTCACAGTTGGCGAAGCGTTGAATGCTACATTTTCCAAGCCCATTTGCAATTCGATATCCAGCTAAGCTGCTGCGGTGTAGAACTCGGTAGATTGTATGTCTTTTATTTGATATTACAATAATCATTGAGTACATGGTAGTGTAATGGGACAATATCTGAATTTAAGCGCAATGGTCGTGGGTTCTATTCACACTAGGGGGATAAATAAATCGCTGCTTCAGTGGCGAAGAAAGTCATCCCAAGAACTATAAATCGACACGTTTAGTTTATCTTCGTGTGAAGATAAACTAATTTTTGATTATCAAAGATTTGTAAAATTTTAACATATTCCTTTAACTTGTGTAGAGTAAATCTCTCTTATCATTTGATTTGTACTGACTTTGCGTTCTGTTATTTAAGCCTACTAGTTACGCTTTTAACGTATTTAAGAGGTTTAGTACTGGGAACAAAGATTGTTATGGAGTTACAATTTTCAAATTGCATTAAACAAGCTAAATGTAATAATTATGTTTTTTTTTATTATATTATCTTTTTTCCATTTCTCCTAAACTAAATATGAATAACAAAATTCTACATTAGCCATGTATTAATTAATAAAAACTATCTATAATAGTTTTGAATTTACCGTTCCAAATACTGTGTATTCAATAATGTATTTTTTTTATTTTATTTTACTGAAATAGCACACGGTACCTAAAGTGTCTATTCTAAAGATTTAACTGTGCAATAGGATTACTTTCGAGACTGCAAGACGTTTTTAGTCTAGACAAACAGCATGGGCTTTCTGGAGTAGTGCTAGGCACTGTGATATGTTAAGGAAAAGATATTTTAAAGTATGCGTAAAGATAAAAATATCAGCCAATACTATTTATCACACTTCTAAAGCTTAAAAATTTCTTCTTATCTTCTTAAAGTTAAAAATATTTTAACTTATTATATAAATAATGTACTAATTGTATTAAAATGAGTGTTTCTTAGCTTGACGCTGTATCTTTTTTTTTATGGCAAGGTAGTCAGAGAAAGAATTTTGTTATTCTGGAAGTAATGCAATTTTGTATATTTTCTATAAATTTTGACGACAAAAACGATGTTTTAAGTATTTTTATATATGTGAAATGATAAGGCAAATGCTGCAATTTTTTCAAGCAAATGCATTTCAAGACTTAATCTATTCTCAGATTTGTAGGGTTGCCATAATTTTTTTTTTTCCGTATAGGAGTAATAGAAGTTAAGCCAACCTATTAGTTAAATATTTATACATTATTAAAATAATAATGAGTCGATGACACTAAACTTTATTTTGTCGCCAAATAGTAAATATATAAATTATTCCACATGAAAGATCTTCTGTTAAGATAAACGTTACTATAATATACAAGTATTATTTTCATCAATTTCTCTGTATTTATTTACATTGATCGAAACATGACTATTATATTAATTTTATACATGTATGATGCGTCACGATGTTCTTATTTACTGAAAATATTAATGTACTTATATGTAAACATGTGTTTATAATTATAAAAAAAATATAAATTTTATGAATATATAATTTTTTTTCAGCTGCTAAACAGGTTAGGAAGAGGGCCGATGGAGAACCTAGTGCTAGGACACTCCATTGTTGTTAAGCGGCGGAATGCTACGATTTGCCTCAAGCAAAAAGTTAAGAAATGAAAATATTAAATATTTTATTTTCTCTAGTGAGAATTGAACCCAGAACCTATGTCACTTGATTATGCTCAGCGGAATATATAACTATAAATAAATAATATTATTAAAGATCATAATAATGTTAGGAATTTATCTTCAAAAGTAATTTATTTGGTCATCCTACCCACAACTGTCTTAATGATATCTCAAGACGCACTTAAGAGCTCATACATAACGCTCTATGTGACATTTTTTTAAATTTAATTCAGTGCTAATGCATTCTGCCTGTTTACTGTAAATACTTATTCAAATTTATAAGTGGGTTATTCTTTGGAATAAAAATTACGCCAGTTATAAAAAATGTAAGTAAGTTACTTAGTATGGGTCTAAATTCGATTCCCACTCAGAGGAAGACATTATTATTTATTAATATTTTCATTTCCTTGCTCTAGTAACGCAAAACGCGGCGTTGAGATCCGTCACTCATTTGCTGAAAGAAAATGCAGCAGTATTTTATCACTTTATTCTCTATTCCCACCTCTAGACTCGCTCGCGGCTTAGCTCGCTTGAACTACACAATTAATTAATTAGAAGTTAAATAAATCTTGATTACTTACAAGTTTTAACAATATTATTATTATTAAGAAATTATGTACATTGATAACTAAAGCTAAATCAATTAATTCAATAAAACAGCTATCTGTTACTTTGCAACAATTGAATCCAATAAAATACCATAATAATATTGAATTTAAACTTAATAATGTTAAATAATAATCAAGGAAAATTTGGCAAAATACAATCTTACAATTTTAATATTTGTGTATCTATGTATTTGCGTATCTACTATACAAAGATGATAAGATAAAATTATGCGTTAAGATACTAAAATGTAACAAAAACATCAATTTTTGAACAATATAAAACTGTTACTATTTCAAACGTTTCATTCACAAAGCCACATTTAAAGTGCATACAAACAAATGCACTCCGTAATGCAATTTTAAATGAACATAAATTATATTGTGATACAGTATAAGATTATATTATTACTTATTGTCCTGAGAAAAGCTTTAGAAACGCACCATGTAAATATTCATAAGTTTCGCCCACACAGTGTTGGTATTATTATCATCTTATGGGATTTAAATTACAATAAATAAATTGTTTGTTATTTTGTGTGCTTATATTATTATTTAAAAATTAATATGTTTTGGAGAATTCCCATTAATATTTTTTCTAGCAATTATAATTCTTTTAGCAGACAGAACCAAAGAACGTCTTAAATAAGTATATTATAGGTACATACAGTTTAAAATAATTTTATTCTATTTAAACTATAATTAGTTATAATCTATAGTAAGTTATACTTACACATATTTGAATTAAGAATCTCTTACACTATTGTTTTTCTGCGTCGTTAAATGGTGTCGTCTAAGACCCCAGTCTATCAGCTTAACACTCCCTTATATAGCAGGGACGGCAGACAGAATAATTCGAGATATTACACGTTCAGCGGCGGAACTCAACGCTGCGATTTGGGTTTCACTGAAGAGACGCAAATATAGGGAATTATAGAGCCTATCCTCTGGATAATATTTTTTCTTTTCTTTTTGATATATAAGTCAATGAAAATTATAAATCTATTCAATTTATAAATAAGCTCATAGCTAAAATTAATAATCTATGCTTTAAGTTTATGAGTATCGATAAATTTCATAATAAACTTTGCTTCGTTGAACTCTAAATACTTTATTTTTCTTCCACGTTCCTCGCGGGTATTTCTGTACTATCATTGAAACGAATTGTTTTCCAAAATTTTTATTAAAAATGCTCTTAATATTTAGTACAAATTAATTACAATGAATATATTAGTTATATAAAAAAATACACAAAGTAAAATTTTAACTTTAAAAAACTTTTTATAACTTAAAATTTTGTTGTCCTCTTTTTGGTCCAAGCATTACAACGTTTTATAGATTTTCAGCTTCAATTGACTCTATCACATTTGGACGTGCTTTAAAAAAGGATTTGTGTGTTTTGCATTGGACAATACTTTACTATGGACATATGTATTTTAAACATAAGAACAATTACTTAAGACACTCCGTTCCTATTTAATCAATGAATTTTTTTGTAAATAATTTCACAAAACCAACGGTCCATTTGAAGTAAATTTATGCATTACATATATACATTATCTTAAAATTCAAATTAAAGTCCAAGGTGAGATGTATGTGACTTAGTACCAGTCATGACTGCATGAATGTCAAAGCAAGTATTAAGGATGTTTATCTTTAAATTAAGGTTCTGCTCGCTTGGTGGCTTAGTAAAATAACTTTTTCTTAGGGTTAACAGCAAAAGAATAAAAATCGTATATTAATTTACACTTTGTTGTGATTTTACGGATATGTATATGTATTAGGTAATTTTATTTTGTGTAATGAGGCAAGTCTGACTAAAATGAAGGTGTGACTGTAAAATCGACTGGTAGTAGGTTCGATTCCCACTGGAGGAAATTAAATAATTATTTAAATTTATATTTTCAAGAAATGAAAGGAGGCATTGCGTGTTGAGTGGCAGAATTCACCGCCGCGTTTCGCCTCGACACCAGAGCGAAGAAATGGAAATATAAATTTAAATAAATATTTCATCCAGTCGAGTGGGGAACGAACTCACAACCAGTAGGTTTTACAGTCATACTGCAACTGCGCCACGACTGGCCTCAACTTACAACGACTTATCTCTATTTACATATATTTCTTTACACTGAATCTATGTACGAGTATGTTGTTCAAAATTTGCTTTGAGCCATATTATTTCTTATGTAAAGCTTATTATTATTTTTATTAAGTGAAAGTCTGTATTAAAGATATTGTAGTTGAAATTACAATGCAAATCATATTTTATGAGTACAACCACTCAACGGCTACTCCTTTATTACCTACTTTTATTTCTGCAATGAGGTTAATATTATTGTGTTATAGAGAAATAAAAATATTTTTTCTAAAAAGAAAACGGTGTTTTAAAAACGAGATTAGTCATGAAATACTTAAAATCTTTAGAAGAAAGTATTTAGTATTCCGTTCCTTACTTCATTTTGCATTCGAGGCAGGCCGAAGAAAACCAGGCGGCGAACTCCAATTGGAAAAACATTTTCCACGTCCTCTCGACAAACTTCTTCTTACTTTTGTATTGCGTTTTAATTGAGGCAGAACTTTTTGCGCAACTCTTTAATTCGATTACTAGATTTCAGAGTTTACTAATAAAGTTAAAGTTTTGTAAATTATAGGGTTGTGCTGTTTATTGAGGTATTCTATACGTAGGTAGGTATATAGTTATGCTATACAGTTGTGCTATATATAAAAAAATACCTATATATAGCTTAAGAAATAAAGAACATTAAATACAGACATATTACTTCAATAATATATTTTGTGGATGTATACTATGTATATAGGTATTACTTACTAGTGGGCGCGCGCGGCTTCGCACGCTTATTTGCATCCTTAGGAGTTAATTCTAAAAAAATCACAAAACACGTGTTCAATAGAATATTTTTAATAGTCTGAATTTAAATTTTTATAAAAATCGGTGGCGATTTAAAG
>DWAO01005323.1:0-11896 GCA_018230605.1 Heliconius congener
GTAGCGTTTGGCGCTCCGTTCTCTCTGACTTCCCCGCTAGGGATAAAGCGTGAAGATAAATAAATAAATAAATATCGACTGGTCCATTTGATGCCGACGTGACACAACGTCTAAATGTAGCGGTGGCTGTTTTCCTTTTACTTCCAATTAGGGTTTCATCATCATAGAGCTTCATCCTGCTGTATCCCGCAGCGGGATAGACAATTAGAACCTAGAGTGAAGACAGTACGTTTCTTGTTTTCCTCTGATTTTTTTAGATATTACGTGTTGGCAGAACTCAACGCCACACTTAGCCTCGACACCAGAGCAGAGAGATGAAAATCGTATATATTTCAGTTCCTCGAGTGGGAATCGTACCCACAGCCAGTCGCGTTTACAGTCACACTCTTGTGCCCCTGCGTTAACCTCAACTCCAACTCAAATTGTATTATATTAATTTTTCGCTTGGGGCAGAAGTCAAAGCGCGGTGTTGAGTTCCGCCACTCAAATAAACTAAAAAATGAAGATAGATGCTCTTATGATGCAAAAGTGGTTTAAAGGCAAACTTATCCAGTATTTGCAATTTATGAATTTCTTCAACTACCAGATAGATAGCTTATCAGAGGGAGGAAATTATTTTCTTATTATAATTTATTTTCTTATTGATATATTTTCTCCTTTCAGATCACCGTATAAAGAATAGATCCTGAAAACTAAAATCCAGGCGTCATTAGCGCCTGTGACACTCGTTGAAGTGGAATCCAGAAAGTTATACCAAACCAGTGTTGCCATAACATTCCAAATTACTAAACGTTTGCGCACAAAATACATACGATATTTTACTATCCATAAATGACGTCTCACAAGTTTCATTATTTTTGTTCTATCCATGTCGTAGTGTCACATTACATATTATCCCATTTTACACTTGAAAATTAAGTTTCACAAATGTTGTGTTCAATTTAATAATGAAAATTATTAAATTGAACACAACATTTGTGAAACTGTGTTTGTATGGTATATTTTAATGTGATGTCACAGTATTATTATTAGGAACCACTCCCACCACGTCCCTCTAACGTGTGACGTAATTTATGGATGCTCCCTGGATGTCTGTCAATAGCTTTCGTGATGGCCGCTACTTTCTACTTTTAATAGTTGCCTTATTGAGTGAGAGATTTGTTTTTGCGTCTTAAATATGAATGTTTGTAAAGCATTGCCTTGTTATATTCGATATTAGAAATGTATTTTGTAACGCCATTATCGGTTACTCGAAAGATATGTTTTTATATCGACATGATCTTAGCCTTTTTATTAAAACAACGTTTAAATGAACAGAACAAAATATTTTAACGTGATATCTGCCTAACCTACTATATGGAGGCTACAGCGTGAAGCTGAAAAAAATTAATAAAATTAATATAATAATGATATAATATTCGTTATCACATATTATGCTCATGATAATATTCGTTTCATTAAAATTAAATACTATAAAATTTATGAATACGTTAATGACATAACTAAACTAAAGACTTACTCATATTTATTATTAATTTATTTTCACTCTATATTTGAAAACATTTAATTAACATTTAATTATTTTTATATAAATTTCCTAATAATCATTATTTTGTCATTTTTTCTGTTTATAATGTAATGCTATAATTTTCTGTATTTTGATTTTCACCAGTCTTAAAGACTGTAGTTCATATAATATCATAAATTTAAAATATTAGCTATACTGGATTTGAATCCGTGCCTTGGATATTTCATGTAATTTTTGTAACTAAATATGCTGTCTAAGGATAAAAAGTTTTGACTTAAATATTACGGCGGCCAATGCAATAAACAAACGTAAGCTCAAGGCTTGTAAATTTATTCGATTGTAGATTGAAAGTATATTATTATTAAATATTACTATTATTCATCCCATTTTGGCCATTGTGACACAGTGGTACAGCGTGTGATCTTAAACGCTATATTTGCGGGTTCGATCTTCACTTGGATGAATATAAGCCGCGGCATCAAGTTTTACCATTCAACACGCAATCTCCCGTATTCGGATATTAGGAATCAATAATAGATTTTACAATTTATTGTCTTTGCGATGTGGGATATTAATATTTCGCTTGGTGGTCTAGGGGACCCAGCTAGGCATATGAGGCAATCTGTAAATTCACGAATTTTTCTTATTTTTTCGATTCTTTCTTTTTTTTTCTCTTTCTTTTTTCGTCCTTCCAGGTTAAAAGTGATCACATTTTGGAAACCTACTTTGCCGTCACATATTTTGAAATTTACAACAATAAATTATTAAATTTAAACAGTAGTCATTATTAAATTACATTTGTATATTTAATTTTTTAATATGTGATGTCACGTAGGCCTGCCTTTGTCCCACAATGTCACGCTTTGTCGACCCCCTCCATCTCTCTTAACGTGTGAGGTAACTTATGGATTGCCCATAGGTTAAGTAAAAATTCCTTTGCAAAGAACATTAAACTTGTAATAATTAGGTGTTTAAATTATAATATACATCATTCTGTTTGAGGTCGTTATATCTAAATTATGTACTTAGATATTTTGTTCAGCTGTATGGAGTCACAAAACGCTGATCTAAAATAACTTTCGAAAATCTATTTGATGAATGATATATAATTTTATAAATCTCATCATAATTGAACGAAAATTTTTATTGTCTTCCAACAATATGTTACTAGTGATAACTAGTTAAATTTTAGAATTGAACCTTTTTTAAGTAAGTAAACTAAATCTTAGTACTTTCATATAATAAGCGCAATGTGTTATGTCGGAGAACATAGACACGAGTCAAATTCGCACATGTACGGTCGCGTACGTATACCTGATATACAGACTTCATTTCAAATACAGATTGTTTTGGGCTTCATCACTTTAATTGAAAGCACAATTTTAACTACTGTATAAAAGCCTAATATAATTAAAAGAAAACTTGCCCAAATATGAAAAAGTAATAAATTGTTGAAGAATCTTGTTTTCTTTATTTTAGGTATTGCTTTAAATTATTTTCCCTATATGCTGATCCCGTAAAAGGAGCGCAGGCGCTTCTACCTTGTATATAGTAATTGCGGTTATAAGTCGTATTTATTTGCATAGATTTAGTTATGTCGATAACAAAGATAAAAAATCTTAAACTAAAATAAAATAACGAACAACATTAAACATTATATGTATGTATATAGCGGTCGTCGTGGCGCAGCAGCTCAGCGTGTGACAGTAAACGCGACGGTTGTAGGATCAATTTTCACACGAGAATCGGGAAAAATATTTTTGTTTCGTCCGTCACTCAAAACGTAATGTCTAGATAATATGTGTGGGAAGTGGGGAAAGTGGGAAAGTTTCTTACGACACTAGACTGCCTTTGCCTACCTTACTAAAAGTCTTGTTTTTAACGCCAGCACCGTAGCCACACTCAATTCCAATCTGTTCTCGGGTGTGTGACGCTCTCCCTATACTCTTGTCGCCTAATTATGATACATAAAAACGGGTTACGTACCGTTTGAAGCTTTCCAGCCCGATCGACGGCCGCAAGGTTTGAGTCCCGCAGGGGACGCCCTTGCCTCGTCTTGCTTGCAATTTCCCACGGATAGGAAATTTGATAAAGAAGAAAGTATTCTTCCCCACCCAACCACTGTCGCTGTAAAGGCAAGGCAAGTAGGATAAACGTCAAGTTCGAAAAAAAAAAAATGTTTGAAATTCTGAAGCAACATAACACGTTGCGCATGTAATTATTTGATAAAAGATTCATATACATAATAAATTTGTTCTTCAGAAATGAAAATAGAGCAATACTATTTCATAATTTGACTTTTTTGTAAAATTAATTGTTATCTAAATTAATATGTGTTGTGTTATATTTCTAATTTGAAAGAATAATCATCCTTTTGATTATATAGCATCTGTTGTTTTATTATATTTATAGTATTTCGTGCTTTAGTCATGTCTGTAATAGTTATTCAATTAGAATTATTAATTGTAAATGTATTAAATTATATATTTAATCTTTTAAATGAATATGAAAATCTTTTTTTTGTTATATAAATGCAAATAATTATATATTTTAATAAAAAATAGAATAAGATAAATGTTATACTACTTTAATATTAATATTAAAGAAGTAATATATTTATTTAAATTATATAATATAAAAATGGCAATAACACCATTTACCTCGGAGCTACCACTACTTAATCCTTACTAGAATAATTTGGTTCAACCAAAAGGCAGATTAAATAAAATTTAAATTAGAAACAAAAAAAAATACAAGGAATTTTCAATATTGTAAATAAGTTATTTTTAAACAATATCGTATATGAACTTTAGAATAAAAAAAGACGTAACTTAAAATTTTGGCATTACTGTTATTTTGAGTTAGGTCTTTTTTATAAATTGAACCTTTTCTAGTGTTCTATGGTGATTTATAATTTTTGAGATTAGGTCACTTTCATTTTGGATGACCACAGGACATACTATATGAAAATGATATAAAAACGATATTTTTTATTCGACTAACCAACATCAATGTTCATAAACCTAATAATGCGTGGCGAATATTGTATTGTAACTAGTAAATATTTACATTACAATATTTATTCTACTATTAAAATATAAGTGAAAATAAAAACAATATATATAGGTGGAATAAATTTGTCATAATTAATTGGTTTGCCTTCTTATGCAATAAATAGATTTTTAATATCAAGTACAAATATATCGTCTTTTGTATCAATTTTGATATTAATCTTAACATATTATTAACTAGCGTATTTTTTATTCAATAAAATCGAATATTATCACTACGCAAATGAACGGTTCAATGTTATTGAAAGGATGTGATGTAATAATATTTAATTCAATATCGATTGATATTGAATTAAATATTATTGTAAATTTGGATGACTATTCGCTCATTTCTCATATAAAATCGATAATGCGTTTAAATTAACGTATATAAAATCTACTTCGGATGAAGAATTACATAAGATACTAGGACTAAAATGTAATTTAATTAAAGTAAGTGTCATATGGTTTCGTAGTACTGATACTAAAAAAAACAACATAAATAGAACCATATCACACTTAACTGAATAACTTAATGTGACAAAGAGTTGAAATACGTAAGTGTACATGCATATATAATGTTTTATTAAAAATTCCCTTATTTCTTCGTTATTTAAATAAATATATTTATTCACATAAAATGTAGATTTGTCTGTGTTATGGTATTGGAACTTATGGAAAGAGTGCATATCTATGAACGCGAAATGATTTGATATTTCTGTATCGATTCATATATCGATATGGATTTAATTTATTGGGCGGGAAATCGAATGAGTGTAATATTAATTATTCAGTTATTGTTAGAATTTTATTAAATGGTGTATTTAGATTAGCTTTTGTTTTATTGTGCTTTTTTGATTATCTATAATAAATAAACTGTTATTTATTTGTTTTTTATTACTTACTTTGTTATTACTTGTTTTGCTTGATTTACAGATTTTCATATGTATACATACTGACGAAAATCTTATGACATTAATTAAACCAAAATGTTCAAGATATAAAATGTACGTAAAATTTACCTTGATACTGTTTTTTTTGACCACTTTAAATCTAATGTTAATTCAAATAAATATATGGTGCTGATGATGTCGTAAGAGGCGTCTAAAGTATGTGTGGTAGAGTCACGTCGCCAGCAATGGCAACATGCATGGGCAGACTCGACCACCCGGCATTTAAACCCTAATTTAAATTAGGTAATGTCGGGCTAAGTCGCCCAACTTCTACTCCTTCCTGGAATACGATAGCGGCACTGAGAGATACATTACCCCAGGAGGGGGGTACCAGCATCACTGGTTCTGGAGGATCCTCCACGAGCCTTTAAACCTCAGGTCGCCTGTTGAATTCTAGGGAGGGTCCCCTACCCTGATACGGACAAGATAAACAAAGTGTAATGCCGCGGTTGCAAGAGTAGGTAGCAAGGTGTTGTATGGGGTCGTGAGCGCCGGGGATCACTTACTATCAGGTACTACCGTACGCTCGTTTGCCTTGTTTCTTTAATGTAAAATCATAAACATATTATGTCCTAACCGTTTTCGGACACAGTGATTAAAATCCGATTAACCAGAGCTTCGCTTTTAAGTTCTATCATGACTGACATGTGGCTGATCTTTGCAGAAAATGTAAACATAAATATAATAAGAAGCTTCGGCTGTCGCTTCTAAGGTCCGTATTTATAAACTGCTCTCAAATCAAGAGATCGACCTTGAAATGCCGTTTTCATTCTCGTCTCTTTTTATTGCCAACTTCGACCACTTATTAACCGTATTAACGATACGTCTGCAGTGAGGCCGATCAGCTGCAATTGCCTCCCGTTCGGTTGGATCCAGATCGCATATCTGCATGAGAGATGTGCCTTCAGTTATTAACAAGACTAACAAATTTTATATAATTAAAATAAAAACAATCATTTAAAAGTTTTTGTCTTTATGTCTGTGCGATTGTGAACATTTTAAAATTGGTTTAACCGATCTAAATGCGGTTTTCACTATTGGTTTCTGGCAAGCTTCCGTTAACATATAGGGTTTGTTTTATTACAACTTCTACTTCTATTAAAAGGTTCATAACTGAAAAAATATGTCAATTTAAAGTACTTAGACAAATTAGCTAATTGCTATTATAACACTTATACAACTGTTTCCTGAATTAACTGAATCTTTAGCTTTCAATTTTTATGATAGTAAAAACGCGATTTCAAGATTTAGGATTGGCTAAATAAAATCAAATAAATTACCAAAAGTTTTAAATTACATAATAAGGCCGTCGTGGCGCAGTGGCACAACTTTATGTACGACAATTGTCGGTTCAGTTCCCACTCGGGGAAATGAATTATAGTTTATTAATATCTTGAGGCCAGTCGTGGCGCAAGAGGATAAACTGTGACTCGACACGCGAATGGCTGTGAGTTTGAACCCCAGTCGAGGTCGATGAAATACTTATTTTAAAATTATATTTCCATTCTCTACGGTCTGGTGTAGAGGCGAAGCGCGGCGTTGAATTCCATTACTCAATTATTCAGTGAGTGAGTGAGTCTCAATACGTAATACCTCGAAACGCGTATATACGCTCGCAAAATTTAACTTTGTTAACAATATTTACCACATCATCAAAACTTATCAGGTATTTTCCGATCACAATCCCTCAGTGGGCGAGTCCGACTCGCACTTGGTTAGTTTTTTCTTAAATACACTTAAATAAATAAATATACGGCTACCCGTACGAGGGCCGCTAGTACATAACAAACGTACAGTTAAAAGTTCAAAACAGATTAAAATTTTTGACAAAATGAATATTTATTCAATATAGAAGAAAAAAAATTAACTAACAAAAAGGGAAAAAAGATAAGAAAAACACAACGGAAAGAACATTTCAATTGAACTACTTTGGTAACTACCTAGTAAAACCCTTTAAAGCGTGAGCTTTTCTTGATTTCAGCCGTAATTATAATTATTAATAATGTTTATATACAATATTAGTGATTTACAGATAGATTATCAATGGCCTCTTAGTTTTTTTTTTTTGGAATCCTTGTTGCGCTTTTATTTTTTTGTAATTTCTGCGAACGTACCTATAATTCATTATTTCTATGACAGTATAGTTGTAAGTTAAGAGTTAGAACTGTATTTACTGTTTTATATTTATTATTATTTAGTAATTCATATTTTCTATAGTAGTAATAAAATCTATCTATAGTATTAAAAAAAATCACAACCCTCATTGCATTTGCTCTGCCGTGTCGAAAAATGAACAAAATCTGAAATCATATATATTGTCAATGCCATTTGAATATTATCGTATACACTACAAGTTCAATATATTTAAAGTAAGTTAGGTTTTTTTATGTTTACTATGTAGCCAAGTTAATTGTTTTAAATATAAATCTAAAATTAAGAGCGATTGTCGTCAAATTTCGCTATCGATTCGCAACCGTTGAGTCAACGTCATTCATAGCTATATAATAATCCGGTTAATTTAAACAATTGTGATGGCGTGTCGGTCAGGGATGAGTCGGTTAGCTACCGGCCACATCTGAATATAACCAGATACTTGATGAGATATTCCTTGAATGATTGCCACAGGAAGGTTGGCGAAGGGAAACTTTTAACGTGTGTAAATCTATTTGCACAACATATTGCGATCGCTTTGTTGGTTTTGTTTTTTTTTATTCTTTTTTCAGCTTCATTCTATAGCTTCATATTTAGCATTCTATCCCGCATATAGATGGTGAGGCAGAACCCAGTGTCAAGACACTCCGCTCCCCACTTTTCGACAAATTTTCGGGGCGTTTCTTATTGAGTGAGGAACTCAACGGTGCGGTTTGCCTTGTTACTACAGGGAAAGGATGAGAATTTAAATTAAGACCATAAGATTAATAAATAATAATTTATTCCGCCGAGTGGAAGAAATTAAATAAAAAAAAATAAATCAGCTTCACTCTGTGCCCCGCACACAGCAGGGTAGGCAGAGGGAACCTAGTGTTAAGACACTCCGTTCCCCACTTTCTGTGAATTCTGGAGGCATTGCGTGTTGAGTGGCAGACCTCAACGCCGCGCTTGGCCTCGACACCAGAAGAAATGGAGATATAAATTTAAGCAAATATTTCATATCTTTGAGTGGGGATCGAACCCACAACCTGTCGGTTTTACAGTCACACTTTGTGACCCTGGTTTGTGAATGGTCTCAAAAAGATCACAACATGATATTTACTGTAATCATAGAGAAGATACATCCGCGGTCGAAAAATGAAACAAAAAAAAATATTGTTATTTATTTCAATTAATTAAACGGAACAGTTAAATCACTTAGATACTATTAACGCCATTTTATTGATAAGTAGCGCTAGTTACCTCCTCCCGCCTCACTCTCAGTCAGTGCTCGTCAACCTGTCATGCATCGCAAAGTTTTTTGTCGCGGGAAGTGATTTATTCATGATTTTTACCGTATAGTAGTGTCATTTTTTATTTTTTTTATTGAAAATTAGATCAGTTTCACGCTGTATCTCGCACATAGCAGGACAGGCAGAGGGAATCTAGTATTAGCACACTCCGTTTCCCTCTTGTGCTTGGCCTTGACACCAGAGGGAAGAAATATAAATTTAAATAAATATTTCATTTCCTCGAGTGGGGTTCGAACTCACAACCAGTGGCGTTAACACTCACACTTTGTGCCCCTGCGCCACGACTGATATTTTTATATCGAAATTATTTCCACATGCTGAACGATAAATTCTACCAAACCTTTCCAATCCTAAGTACTACATAGAGTAAACGCTACCAAATGTAATGGTCATGGTTGTTGTATTATTATGGCAGTCATGATACTATAAAGTGGTGTAGTGAATATAATAATGTAAACCGATACGACCTCATCTACTTTATTCCGTTTAGCAGATGGCTAAGAAGACGATGTGCTTTTACTGTTCGAAGATTCGTCACATGCCATTCTTATTAATTCTACTCAGATTTTTACTAGTAGACCCAAGGCAAGACAAGCTGCCTTGCAAATTTTACAAAAGAACTAACTCAATCTTGATATGGATAATCTCAACAGAAAACAAATAGGTAACGTAAATCTTTCCTAAATAGTTAAAATCGCTATCTAATTCAACTTTCAAAACAAGTTGCGAACTTGTTAAGAATTTATTTCCATGTTGTTTGTTTATTTTGTTCTCTTCCTGGTCCTCAATGTTGTTTTCAAACAGAGACGTAAAACAGAAATTTCATACAGAAGTGGCCTGATTCTGTAATTTTTTCATATGATTACTCCCTAATAAATATTATTTTTTCCAACTTATCAAGACGTAACCTAAAAATTATCTGTTTCATCGGGCTCAAAGCTTTCGAATCGGCTAATAAAAAAAAGAAAAATGAAAAAAGTTATCCATTTAATACTCTATAACTCTCTACTCACTACTATTAATCGCTACTACGCTAAGAGTTTGTTAACATATTACGAAAATATATCATAAACAACATCAACTGATACTAGGGAGTGATTGACCTGTTACCTGCCGTCAAATTTTCTAACCACACAGTACGTCACAAGCTAAAATATCATCCATACCACCTAGATACGTATCACTCCACTAAGGACTTTACTAGGAACTTCCTTCCACGCACCACGGAACAGTGGAATGGCCTACCCGCGACAGTGTTTGCAGGTCCAAAAAGCGCGTCTATCTCCACCTTAAACGCCGGCAACGCACCTGTAGCTCCTCTGGTGTTGCACGGGGCCGTGGGCGGCGATGATCACTTTCCATCAGGTGACTCGAGCGCTCGCTTGCTTTGTTCTTTCCATACAAAAAATATTGAAATGTTAATTCTTATTGGTACCTCTGCATGAGCTATAACCACATCCGCATGAGAATCTGTATAAGATGGATGAGTATGTCAAACTTCTAAAATTGAAAAGTTACCTCACTCGTAGTGTGCTATACGAATCTTAAAACTCACTTAGTCTAGTTACAGCTTATAACACGTATAACTTTAAGGCAAACCACTCGTTTCAGCTGAACGCATAGAGAGTGTAATCTAAAAACGATCCACGCCATCTGTGATGTTTAGGGTTAGCTATAATAATGTTTTCAGAAAATTTGTTTATATTTTTAGTTTTTTTTAATAATTTTATGAAGTATGTTCCATAAATTTTAAGCTCATATCTCTATGAGTTATACAACATAAACATATGTTACTTTGACATTTTGACAACAAACTAGTATCTAATATTCGTTATAGAATGTGTTACTGTGTAGATATTATTTAAAATAAATATTTACTTTCGAAATTGTTATCATAGCGATGTTTAACTTTATTCCGTAACCGTTATAAAATACAATACATTTATAAAAAAAAATAAATTATTTATATAAAGATGCATGAATCACAAGTACAAGATATCTACAATCAAATCATTTTTTTTATGTTTTAGTCAGTAATAAATAGTACAACATAAGGTTACTGAACGTCAAGACTCTACCAGTCTGGGAATAAAAAAAAACCCAAATCTGAGAACTGGCAAAAAACTAAGCACAGCTTTTATTATATTATTTTTCTTATTTCTTAATATCGTGCTGTCTATCAGAATAAAAATATAAATTTTGACCTTGATAATTATATCTATATATTACTTAGTAATAAGAGGTTTGTTAAGTATTAATAAAATAATCAAGGTTACAGTTATGGGAATTATGATACTTATACTTTCCATAAGTAACACATAGGCCCACATTAACTCCCTCTCTCTTTAGCTTTACGCTGTGTTCCGCATGTAGCAGGGTAGGCGGAGGGAGCCTAGTGCTAGGACAATCCACTCCCTATTTTGCTCCAAAACTATTAAATATTCCATTTTCTCGACTGGAAATAGAACCCACAACCTGTCGCTTTTACAGTCAAACGCGTGTGCCGCTGCCCCACGACTGGCCTCACCGCATCAACATTATAAGAATAAACCAATTTAATTTGATCATGACAGGTCTTCGTTATACGAGATAGCCCTTTTTGCATGACAGTGCCTTTACGATGGAACAATGGGTAATAAGACTTACGGTTACGGTGCGCCAAAACATTTGTGTTGTTGGTAACTGTGTGAAATTACTGAGAGGAAGAACTTTATTATGTTACTATCTATATATACTATCTATATAAAGGACTTGTGTTATAATATAAGGTAAGAGTTGCGTACAGCAAGCCGTGTGAATAGCTAATTACAATTAAAATGTAATTTGTATATTTAATTTATAAAGAATATAAGTAATACTATAAGTAGTATAGAGGCCAGTCGTGGCGCAGTGGCACAAAGTGTGACTGTAAAACCGACTGGT
>DWAO01005324.1:0-11896 GCA_018230605.1 Heliconius congener
TTATGTCCAAATTTATATTGTGACGCAGTGGGACAGAAACTGACTGTAAATGGTTCGATTCGAGTTCGGTTCGAGTTCGATTCTTACTAGGGGAGAATGATTATTATTATTATTATTTAAATTATATACATTTTTATGGTCTGATAGACACTGTGGAATTGAGTTTGGCCATGCAACGCTTAGTGTCTCGTATTTTGGTTGAAAACGGAGACCGAAGTGTATCAACGCTAGGTTCTCTCTGAATACCTTGCTATATGCAGGATACAGCTTAAAGCTCAAATATAAAACATTTTCATGTAAGGCTAGTCGTGGCGTAGTGGCGTGTGACTGTAAACGTAGCAAGTTGTGGGTTCCATTCCGACTGAAGGAAATAAAATGTAAAATTTTAGCATTTCCTCGCTCTGGCAACGTGATAAAGAGCGGCGTTGAATTCCGCCACTCAACACGCAATGCCTCCAGAATCCTGCAGAATTCTGTCGTAATGGGAACGGAGTATCGTAACACAAGGTTTGAGGGTTCCCTCTGCTCACCCTGATATGTGATGGATACACTGTGAAGCTAAAAAAAATTAACACTGTCACAAAACTCACCAATTTAATATTAAAAAAAAACAACAGACAAATCTAATTTCTCATGAATATGGACAACTGTTATACAATTGTCCCTAAAAAATTGAAACGAACTTTTCAAAGAGCCTTTTCATAAAAATTACATTAAGATAGAAAGAAGATACGAGCGCAAAGTTTGAAGAGACTTAGCGTCAAAGATGTGTATTTTATACGAATACCCATTGGTTTAGTGGTTGGAATAAATTTATCTGAATAAATGGTTCAAGGTTCCATTTATTTCGCTGATGTATAAAATTAGGACTGTTTTCTAATAAAATTCAATTTATATTATACAAAATGAATACAATGTAAATGTGTCTCATTGTAAGAGCGATAGTTTTGGTTTTGATAACTACGGATAGTTCAGTCGTAATCCCATTCCTTTGTTATAGTGAGATCTTAAGTGGCATTGAGGTTCATTAAAATGCTTAAAGCTCAAAATTAATTTATAGAAGGAACCTAGTGCTGAGGCACTACGTTCCACACTTTCTGTTCAATTTTCAATACGTTGAGTGGCAGAACTCAATACTAATCCCGAGTAAAAAAGATAATAAGAATCAAACTCAGAACCGTCATGCTTACAGTCATATATATCTAGACAAAGTAGAAGGGTTCCGTACCTCAAAAAATAAAAACGGAACCCTTAATAGATCACTTTGTCGTTTGTCTGTCCGCCCATTTATCTCGAGATCACGTGGAGGTATTAAGCTGAACTTGATATTAAATTTTGAATTTTATAGCCCCTTGAAGCACAGAAAAAAACAATCAAATTTCGGGATTTTATGCATTGATTTTGCAGTATTTCGTATGAAATACGCCACGTAAGCAAAACCTATACAAAACCTATCCTGTGTACTCAGTTATGAAGATTGGCATAAAGTGAGAACTTACAATAAAAATAAAAGAAAAAAATCGAAAATTGATAATTTATAGGTAGATATATTTAATAGAAAAAAATCATTACAAATATATATTTGTAGTTCATTTTATACAAAATGATTACATATGCTCGAAAACTTAAGTTTGTCAATTTTTATAAGACATATTTCCCGTTGACCTACAATCCGAAAATTAACGGAAACCTCTGTGTGCCAGTCTGATTCACACTTAACCGATTTTTAATTCTACCATTGTCGGTTAGAAATCATAAATTCTGCGAAAGCTCTCAGCACATTGAGTGAATAATTATGGAGACACTAGAAACAATGATAATGCAATTGCAACTTATTCAAGTACTTTTGATTGCTTTAAGAGGTTTCTCGTTTTAAATGTATATATATATTTTGATTTTAAATAAAAATCATTATTATTTTTCAGTAGCCTAAATAAAATAATAAAAAAGCTCTGGACAGTTTCAGCAAAACTTTTGAGACATTGGCGTTAAGTGGCGGAACTTAACACTCTTTCCAGGTGCCAGAACAAAGAAATCAAAATAATTCATTTCCTTGAATGAGAATCAAACACACAGCCAGCGCATATACAGTCAGACAATGTCCCACTCAGCCACGACTGCCTCAAACATTCTATTTATGAATATAAGCCATATTAGTAAGTCATGCATAAATTTTTAGTTCACATCTAAATTATGCTGCCAAGTGGTTGAAACTGAAATATAGCTCGAATATGATACATATGAATAATTGGACAAATTGAAGATACAATACTTGAAATATTACTGATTTTTTTTTAGAGACGTATAAATATTTTTTGCTTTATTTGAGCCAGACAAAGTGTGACTGTAAAATTGACTGATTGTGGGTTTGATTGCACTCGAGGAAATGAAATATTTATTTACATTTATATTTCCATTTATTCACGCTGATGTCAAGGCAAAGCACGGCGTTGAGTTCCGCCACACAACACGCAATGTCTCCAGAACTCGGAGGAAAGTGGGGAACAGTGTCTTAACACTATGTCCCCTCTGCTTACCCTGCTGTGTGCGTGATGCAGTGTGAGCTGATTTATTTAATTTATTTTATTGTTTATTTGAGCCAGTCGTGGCGGCACATCGTCTCATTATAAACCTCATTATAAACGTGAAGGCTGTGAGTTCAATTCCCACACAGGCGTTATAAAGATCACTCACTCACTATGCAATTTTTCAAAAATTAAGCGGTAGGTGGGGAACGGAGTGTCTTAACACTAGTTTCTTCTCTCTGTCCTATATAAACCGCAAAATCTTCACGTCATCACTCTGCAGTCATTTTATATTATATTTGAAAGTAAATTCCATTAAAGTCTCTTCAGTAAAAAACAAAAAACGAAATATTTTATTGTGTTTTTGAAAGTAGTATATAATATAGCGCTTACATTTGATGAATAGCTCTAATATCTAGAGCATGATTTGATATAATGGTGGTCACAGGTGTATTAGACTAGACTATTATATGTTTTTGGTTACTCCATTTCAGTAAAGTTATGACTAATGTATAAATGATTGTAGTGATTTTATGTAACGATTTTATTTATATTAATAATAGATATTTGTATCTGATCTTAAAATTTCCGGTGTTAAGATCTGTCAAGACCATTCAAAGCAGATAGGAGTGCAAAGAGAGAATCTTCAAGTATTTTTTTATAAAAAAAAATCTTTACCTTCTTTCTACAAGCATGGTAGGCAGAGAGGACTTGAAGTTTAGACACTCTACCTTCCATTCCTTCATGGATCTTAATTTAAAAATCCATATTTATATGTATAATAACTAGATCAGTGTACATAGAATTCAATATCAAAATTATGCGAACGCACCGTACAGCATAATTGAATACAGCCACATTACGGTATGAAGTGGATTAGCGACAGATGGACACCGCGTATCATAATATTAGGCGTCCTAATTAGTTTAGTAGTTAGTGGTACATTTTGAGTAGAATTGATGGTTGGTATGTAACCAATCGTCAATTCTACACTACGGATATTTATTGCAATATTAATTTATAATGTCTGAAAAAAAAATTAAATATATTTTATTTTTGTGTTCTTCTTTAAAAATAATTATATAAATATAATTTAAATATAATTTCAAATGGAACTCACAGCACTATTATTGATAAATTATGAATTCCTTAAAAAGAAGAAAATTTTAAATTGCAAATAATAATCTTCGAGAGGTAATAATAATCTTAAAGAGCCTATTTTAACTATTGAAAAACGCGAAAATCAAAGAACGTGTAGAGTAATTCTTAATTTCTTTTTAGCAAAGGGAACCTAAAGAACGTAGTATCAAAACAGTTCCGTTTTCCAATTTCCGCCCAATTCTTAAAGCTTTACTACGCGCTTTTAATCGTCACCACGGGAAAATTAAAAAATTAAATATATTTTATTTCCCGAGTAGGAATCGAATCCACAACCGTCGCATATTATAGTTGTAAGCTTTTGCCCTTTAATTCTTGAATAAGCTTTCTATTTTAAATATATGTACTTACATATATACTCTATAACTTAAATGTATAAATCTCCCAAAGTTTAACGTCTTACGTCTTAACAATTTGAGACAGGTGTTTCCAAACTCGAATTAATTTATAAAATTAATTAAGAAACTCAGTTCTATCTCGGTGATGAATTAAAAAGAGCTTAAAAAGAAAATAAAAGTAGAGTAAAATTGTTAAACTTTCATATAACTCGAATCTATAATGTTACAAAGTGTGACACTGGATCTAAGTTGCGCGTAGAATATTGTGCGTATGGTACAAGTTTTAAGAGATAATATATTTACAATATATATTTTTTATTTTTTTATTCCGCGTACCCTGTTATAGGCATTGGGAATCTAGTGTTAAAACACAGCGTTTCCCACTTTCCCCCCAATTTTGTGAAACATTGCTTCTTTTCTTATCAGAGCGGAAAAAACAAAACAAATTCATTGCCCCGAGTCAGATTCAAATACACAATCATCGCGCTTGCAGTTAGGCAGTGCTGCTTCACGAGGGTCTTTAATAGATATTTTTTTTAAAATATACATACAGAAAGTAGCGTAGATAAGTGCCCTAATTATTTTTGAATATGAAATACTAAAATGAAATATTTAATATTTTAATTTCTCTGCGCTGGTAACAAGGCAATGCCTACAGGGAAAGTGAGGAATAGAAGTGTCCTGATGGGAACGGAGTAACTTTTCATTAGGTTCCCAGGTTCTTCATACCGCCTATGCTATGTGCGGGGTATAGCGTGGAGCTAAAGAATAATGTAGACTAGGCTATAATAGCTAACGTGTTAACGGCATTGCGTGTTGAGTGGTTGGACTCAAGGCAGCACTTTGCCTAGACACCAGAGCGAAGAAACGAAAACATAAATTTAAATAAATATTTCATTTCTTCGAGTGGGGATCGAACACTATTGTATTAATATAGAAGAATAATTTATTATAAGCAAAAAAAACAATATATAATATAAGCCTATAACATACACCACGTGCACAGATGACGTGACGTGCCTATCATATTGCCGTTCAGCGTCGAACCATCCGTTAATGCAATTTTATTAGCGGATCACTTTTTATCGTCCAACCAGGTTTCAGGCAATTTAGAACTTTGAAACTTTGTCAAGTTTGTTACAACATCCAGCATTAGAGATGAGAGGTGACAAGAATTTACTTTGTAACATATTTTTTGTGGCGTTCGTTCGAGATTAAAAGCATAATTATGAGGGTTAAGGTTAGGTTTTTATTTCATTTTTTAAATTTTGGTTAGTCATAGAGAACCTTTTTTTATTTAAAAATATGATAACTATATATAGATATATGGTCCGTACCCTTTCATATTATATTTTTTTTATATTTTAAAAATTGTAGATATTTCCTCAAGACCTTTGACTAAATAATGTCTAAATTAATTTTTTTTTACACATTTTAATTTTAGACATCTTACTTATCATAGATTTTATCTATGTATATATATTTTTTATATCTTTAACCTAATGTTAATCTGATGTTAATACTCTCCGTTCTCTATTTCTACCGAAGACAGCTTGCACGTATGGAAACGTATTCATACGAATATTAGGTAAGAAATATATAAATACTTATTTAGAAAACCTATAAAAATTAGAACTTAGCGGGACTCCAACCGAATGGACTCGAACGTATGGCTTAGTGGTCAGAGCGTCTGGTCGGTTTCCAGGAGGCGCGAGTTCGAATCCCGCTACGTTCAAATTTTTTTTATAGAAGTGTGGAACAACACTTTAAAAATGATTAAAAATAAGAAATATATAATATTATTTATTACTAGTATCCTAACACTAGGTTCTCATGTTCCCTCTGTGTACCCGGCTATGTGCGGGATACAGCGTGAAGCTAAACAAAAATTTTACCAGCAGTTCCTGACATTAGAGCGTTCAACGAAACACAATCTTCAGCTTTATAATATTAGTATACATAGAAATTGATATATTAACAAAAATTAAGAAAAATAAATATCTTCTCGTTATATGACTGCTGAAATAATTCACACTTCAATCTCCAATTCCAATAAATCATATCAAATTAGTGCGTTTACTGACGTGTGTGTGACGTGATTTGACTCGTTATATAGTTTAGATTTATAATATTGAGTAAAATTATGTGAAAATGTATGGTGAAGTGAGTACTTTTAAGTTACTTTGAAGTATGATTTATTTATGGCAGTTAACGTGGTAGGTGGTGGTGAGGTGGTGGTGAGGTGGTCACCGCTCTCGCAAGATAAAGCGCATTTGCAATTTCGGCGGAATGCGGAGAACGAAGTGTTATGACACATGGTTCTGTAAAAAAAGTATCTCTATATTGTATATCTTTTCGATAGCGTTTTCAATTTTATTTCTTCTTCTTTTTTCATTTCTTTTTTTTTCTTTTAAGTAAGATTATTTTATGACTTAACGCAGCTATATACCGCAAAAAGCAGGAAAAGCAGGAGAAATCTAGTGTATACACGACAATTTTTTATAATATTGCTTTTTATATGGCGGAACTTAACACCGCGTTTTTTTTATTTGTTACTAGAGCGAGGAAAAGATAGTAAAGTATTGCCTCGAGTAGGAATCGAACCCATGACACCACCTACAACACGGTTACAGTAAGAAAGATATTCTTCTAAGTTTAAGTAAAATTCTCTCTGAAACAAGTAAGAGACTGACTTCAACGAGTTTGTTATACGAATGAAAAATCCATTAGCGTCAGTGTAGAAACATTTAATAAAACTAAAAGCCAACATAAATTAATAAAGTTATTATTACAAAGAAGTTGTATCATTTTGTCAAGTTTAGCTTTGTTACTTAACCAAGTGCAAATAATATATATTACTTAAAAGTAACATAAATATTAGTTATAGTGATTTAAATTTAGTAAATATTTTAAAAATTATTCAATAAAATTTAAGAAAATAGGAAATGATGGGTTTTTTAAAGTAGTAAATAATTTTTCCGTCCGTCTTTTTCCGTCGGCCAGATGCTATCCTAGGACGTCATGATAACCAAATGGATTTACAGTCACTTCATGACTCGGCTCATCGGCTTAAATTAATTTAATAATTAAAAATAGTATAAAATACTAATATCCAATCCAATTGAAACAGCTTATGTGGAGCTGATGGTGAGTGCCGACCCTACGGCCCTGACTTCTCCGGAGGGGAATTGTGATCTATGCCCTGCCTCTGGTAGTACCTTCTTATTATTAAGTCGACAGAGTGCAGCGACAACTTATATGTAATATCAAGGAAAACTTGGAGTTTTTCGTGATGTTGAAACTGGTGTACCTCTCAACTCCCAAGGTCCGTAAGTCAGTCAGTCCATCCAAACTTCAATCCATAGTCCATCCATAGTTCAATTTTGCATATTTTCCTTAGTTCCTACGTATTATCCGATGACCATTATCCACCATCATCTAATGCATTATAGTAAATATTTTTGTATTCCCTAAAGTGCTTCTACGTATTGGACTCGTTTCTCCAATTAATCCTTCTTAAAGACTATTTTAGATCAGAGAATTGAGAATAAAGGGGTACTGGGTATCCTAATACCTGTGGTATAAAAAAAAATATCATCTGCATTTCTAAGTGCCCACAGCTAAGCGTCAATAAGCCACAGCAATAATTTACAAGAACAATAAAAGTCGTTAGCGTTTCGACACCAAAAAAATATTTAACCTGGGATCTAGCCAATTTAACTTTGCTAAGTGCTTCAGTTGGACTGTTTACGATCTCAGTATGTTACACAAATGTAATCTTGATGAAACTTTTCTTATAAACAAAATAAAATATTAACTTGTATGTATATAGGTGTATCCATTTTGTCATTGTGGCGCAATAAGGTAGGGAAATAAGTATGATGATGCAGTAATGTTATTATTATTTATTTTTGGCTTCACGCTATATATAGTAGGGTAGCCAGAGGGAACCTAGTGTTCAGGTATTACGTTCCTCACTCTCCGCTGAATTTACATTGCATCTTGAGTGGAAGAACTCAACAACGCTCTTATGCCTTGTTAACGGAGCGAAGAAACGAAAATATGAAATAATTAATTTACCGAGTGAAAATCACACCCACATGCGTCCCGTTTACAATAACACGCTGTGACACTGCGTTACGTCGACCTTGAATATTAAAAAATATAAAAATAAAATATAGTGATCTGAGTGGACGTGATTATTGTGGCCTTGAATGAACTATTTTCATTTTCCCGCTCGAGTGGATAAAGTGTGGCGTTGAGTTTTGACACTTAACTGACGATATTTCGAATTCGAATGTAAAGCGTTGAACAGTGTCTTGACACTAAGGTCTTTATTTCTGTCTACCGTACTATGTGAATAATGAATGTATTAAAAAAAATGTTTTATTTTAATACGTTTTTTTTAAGTATTCTTCATTTTTTGCGGTTGTTAAAGGGACCAATTGACATGTCACTGCGTTCTATGTCAGCTTAACATTTCAAGTTTTATTATTTTAGTCAATCCGTTTTAATGTCGTCGAAAATGTTGATTACAAGAAAGTAACGAAAAAAATTGAGATTGATGATTTTATTATATTATATAATAATTTTTCAAAACTTTAAATAATCATTTGTACATTATTTAAATTACAAGTCATCTCTCTGACCAGCCGTGTCTTTGACAGTTCATTTGAAACATATACACGTCTAAACGCTCTGGCGCTTCAGAAGACAATTGCACTAGAAGAATGGACAGTTTGACAGATAGTCGAGAAAATGTTCGTTTTCATTTTGTCAAAGGAAATACTTATTAGCTATCTTGTTTATCGTGCTTGCGTTTTGTATTTCTATTAAGTGAATAATTAAAAGCGTTTTCCCCTATAGTAGGGTAGGCAGAGGGAACCTAGTTATAAGACATTCCGTTTCCCACTTTTCGACTCTGCAGTTGAGTGGAGTTTGGTAGGAGTTAAAGACAATATTCATTCATTAGAAACGTTAGTTTTAGCCGATTCAATAAAACAGTTATTTTGTGGCAATTATGTCGAATAAAATACTTTATTTACTGAGGCCAGTTGTGGCACAGAGGCTGAAATGTGTGACTGTAAACGCGACTGGTTTTGGGTTTTATTTGGGTTTAAAAAAATTAATTTTTCCTTGAATGGGGAATAGAACTCGAAACAATCCCTCTTACAGTTAAGTCCCAAGAAAAAATAGGTATCCACATTCAAAATTATAAACATATTAAATGTTTTTTTTAAACTATACGCATTCGAACAAGACAGTGAACCTTGTGTTAAAAAAATCCATTCTCCACTATTCGCTTTGACCTAACTCTGAGCTGTGTATAGGACACAGCGCAGAGTTGGGTTACGACACTCAACACTTAAAAAATGAAAATAACTTATATTAACTAATTCCCCGAATACGACTCGAACCCATAACTGTGACGTCGTATACGTAATAGTTATGGATTCGATTCATATTATCTTTGACGTTCATATGAGTTTTATCTTTAACGGAATAACTAGGGACAACGGAGCGCCGGACGCTACGGTCTCTACATACCTCTTTCGGCCCGTCCACTGTCATCAACCTCTTCATACATGCCCTTCGGGGGGTGCTTATGCTTGCCTCCATTATCATCGATACTGCGTTCTCGAAGGTCGACCGAGATCTCTCCCTATCTCTCTTATCACTCAGCCTATGAAAATAATAAAAAGTTATAATTATATTATTATTTTTCAGCTTCACGCTGTATCCCGGCGGCGATGCATGTAGCAGGGCAGAGTGAACTTACTGTTAAGACACTCCGCTGCCCACTTAAATTACAATATTGGAAGCATTGCGTGTTGAATAGCGGCACTCAACGCCAAGTTTTACTTGGACACCAGAGCGAAGAAATGAAAATATTAAATATTTTATTTCCTCTAGTGGGAATCGAATTCTTGTACTTGTGCCCATGCGCCATGACTGGCCTCTCTGCCTGGCAATATTTATATATAATAACAAGTAAATTTAAAGCAGTTCTTCTAATGAAGTTTCTAATAAAACTACACTAAACTTTCGAAAGCAAAATTACTAAAGCCAGAACCACAAAATTATATATCGATGTTATCACGCAAACGAATATAATAAAAAGCAAATTTCATTTTGTACGAAATTATTCTATTTGGAGTGAAACCTGTAATTTTAGTTATGTATAACTGGATATAATTTAATTTAATCACGAGTCGCTGTGGCCATCTGACTGTAAAAGCGAGGGTTGTGTATTCGATTCCCACTCAGGGGGATGAATCATTTTCATTTACTCGCTAGTAATAAAAAGCGCGACGTTGAGAAATAGAGAAAGCCATTAAAGGCGTAATGTTTGGAAAATATACTTCAATAAAACAGTAAGTTGATCCTATAAGTGGTCGATAAAGTTTTTTTGTGAGTTACAGATTTCCGTCAAATTCCGGAGATATTAAGTGTTGAATCGCTCAACTTAACGCTGAGTTTTGCGTAGGCATCAGAGCGTGGATATTAATATATTAAAAATTTCATTCTCTTAAGTAGGAATAGAACCCACAACCATCGCTATTCGCCACGACTGCTTCAATACGTAATATTACATTTTAAAGTTAAAAATTTTAAAGAACCTTATCCAAAGAGTGGAACCAAACTTTTCAACAGGTTTAGGTTGCCAATTTTCATATATTATGTAACTATAAATATTAGTAAAATAATCTGGACACGTACCATATGGTATTCTTAAATTATCTTATCTGTTTACTTATTAAAATACGTGTAATTTATTTTACTAGTTGATTATATTCTATTTTGCAATTCGATAGTTTTATGCATTGAAAATGACGACAATAGTGAATAAATTATAATACTATAGTAGAAATTGTAATTAAAATATAAAACAGAATCAATGTGTCGAAAAACCATCTTTGATTATACGAAAACTGGAGATAAGATCAGATCAGCCATCTTACATTTGCTATGCAAAACAAAAATTATTTACTTTTTTTATAGCTTCGCGCTATATCCCGTAAGTGCCTATACATAGAGGGAACATAGTGTTAATACACTCCGCCTCCCCGTTCCCGTCGAATTAAACGCCGCGCTTTGCCTCGACACCAGAGCGAACAAGTGAAAATATAAAATATTTTGTATCCCCGAGTGGGGATCGAACCCATAACACGCTTAAGCTCCTGCGCCTCTAGTTACTTACGAAATGGCAAACTATATATTTATTTACTTAATATAGACTAGAGATCGAAATGCAATTTGCCATGCAAGTAGGTCACTATAGGCGTCCGACCAATCGCTCGCAGGAAGACTCAAATGGGTGCTGAAATTTTATGAAAAAGTCCTATTCGCTACCCGCCCAGGAAAACTATTTGTTAATAAATAAAGACCTCCCTACCTAAACTGAAATATTCAGGGGACGGCAGAAAAATAAAGTTTTTGGGTATAGAAAACAATGTGTTTAAGGCCAGTTGCGGTACGTGTGGCTGTGAACGTGATAGGTTGTGGGTTCGATTCCTACATGAGGAAATGAAATATTGCAAAGGCAAAAAGGCAAAGTTGAGGTCCGCTTCTTAACATGCAATGCCTCCAGATTCAAAAATGGTGAACGGAGTGTCTTAACACTAGGCAGAAACTAAGTACAGCGTTGTACAGATTTTGGATTCAACTCGCATTTTAGGTATGATTTTTTTTTATATACTTCTCAACAACTTTTTTAATTTTATACGTATATGTTAGAATTGTTCAAAAAACATTAGTCCGCCACCTACGCCTGTCTGTTATATCAAAGTTAAAATTACGACCCCAGGTAATGCTTAGGAAGGCCGGTCGTGGCGCAGTGGCACAAAGTGTGACTGTAAACCGACTGGTTGTGGG
>DWAO01005325.1:0-11895 GCA_018230605.1 Heliconius congener
TTGATTTCTTCCACTCAACACGCAATGCCTCCTGAATTCGGCAGGAAGTGGGGAACGGAGTGTCCTAACACTAGGTTCTCTCAGCCTACCCTGCTGTGTGCGGATACAGAGTGAATCTAATTTTTACAAATATTTTTTTGTGTATAAAATTGTGCTGACGTAACTGTTCTCTAGAAAGAAGTATACACTGTAAGCAGGATGCTTACGGAAGCATCCACGTGGATTTCTGATTAAATATTAGTTATGCTATCATCATGAAACTCTAACTAAAGCGAGTCTTAGAAGCTCTTCCATGTTACCTAGTTTAGTTTTACCAAGTAAATAGAAATGTACTATTATTTTACTAACAAAACATACAAAACTAGTGTAAAGTATGAACAGAAAGATAATATATGTATATAAGATGTTAATATCAAATTTTGAACAAATATAAAACCTCTATCGTGATGGGTGCGGGATACTGCTATATCCCATACACTAGTTTCAAAATTCGTATTTGTGTTGAATGGCAGAACATGTTCAATACCGGAACTTAACGCCGCATTCGAAGAAATTTAAAATATTTTAAATATAAGCATTTTCTGAGTAATATCGATTCCGCAATCATCACATTTACATTGAGACACTACCTTACTGTGCCTCGATGGCATAAATACATAGGTGCATCTCAATTTTTGATTTTATATTTTTGCAAATGCCTATAAGTTATATATAGTACAAATAAACCTGTTAACTGAAGAAGTATACATTTTCGTTGCGATGTGATCCCTTAAAGAAACCTGCACAACGAGTTTCCAATAATCTGATTAAGCAAACATACATTTTAAAGTTTCTCGGTTTTAGGTAAAGGTGTTTTATCAGTTTTAATTTTTGTAAGTACAAATTTTGGGACAGTCTAAAAATTTAAAAATAATGAATGGTTATTATAATTAATCATTAATTTTACTTGAGACGGTGCGTATCGTGAGGAGGTTCCTCGCTGTGGAGCCCTCGTCACCGATGGCTTGGACTCTTGTCCCGCCGTCCGATGAGTGTTTTTTTTTTATATTTTAAATTTATTTTTTATAACTGCTTACGTTTAAATGTGTAAAGTTATTTATGTTGTATAATAGAAGTATATATAGAATTTAATGGTATTATACTGTGTTTAATATTATGACTACCTAATACGCAGGATTAGGAACTTTATTAAAAGTAAGTTTTAGTTTGTTTGTTTTATAAATCATCTGCTTTCCAAAGTTCAAGGAGTGCTAGTAAAACTCTTTTAATCACAAACAGATAAATTGAACAAATTTGAAAATATTTATCAACATGGCGAAACAACTCTAATGTTATCAAATTTGAAACCCAGAATAATAAAACCAACCAAACCACTGTAAATCAAATAATAATAGAAGTCATTGTAAAGTAAGTTAAATAATCTCTATTTTTTTATAATAACACTTTGACAAAGCATGAAATTTATTTATTATATAATTGCAAAATTTTTTTTTGCAATGTAATGCAAAGTTTGACTACAAAACTATTTTACATTAAACTTAATCTCTGCAACTAGTTCTATCTAGCCTTTGCTAATCCTTTGATTTCATCTCAAAAATTGCAACATTCCCTCGAAATAGAGACACACGTTTGTGCCTCTGCGCCACAATTGACCTCGAAATATGAAATATTAGATATGAAATATCACAATTTTTCGATATGAAATGGCCACATTTGATAACAACAAACTCGATTTAATTTAGTATATTGATAGTAAGTACTGAAGAACTTTCTAGTTAACTTTAAAGTTCTAACATCCTTTAATTGGAAGAGTTGACTAGCAATTTGAGGATGCAAAAAAATAAAATCCTCCTTTGAAAACGGAACGCTACTTAAATATAATATTTAATCAAACTTTTGTAATTTTTACATATTGCATAAAAAATATAGATAAGTAAGTAAAAAATAAAAAGTAGCAGAAATAGGTCCTACAAATTAAATTGGACCGAAAAATCATTATTTTTAAATATATTCAATGTGCAGTGAAATGGTGTACTCATCTATAATATACATGTTTAGTGTAGTATACTACACTAGTATACGACCTATTTTATCTTTCGTAATTTCCGGTATAGTTGAATAAGCGTCTTCAAAGTATATCCATTACGGAGCTAGCGAGGAAGGAGGAATACGATTGTTTCTCAACTTTTTACTTTACTATTTGACTTACATGCAGTAAGTATCTTGAGGTACTTACACTGGTACAAATACGAGTTCTCTTCATTGATAGTTCTCAAATTTTAGTATAAGGATAATGAAAGTTGTGTGTTTGATTTTCGAATATCCCCGACTATATAAGGTAAAGCGCTACATTGAGTTCCACAATCGGATCTTATACTTGATGTAAAAAATGTTAAGAAAAAACGTAAAAATGAAACTGTTTAACATAAAATGTAAAATTACACCTCGTGAAACATTTATTATTATCACAATAAAATAAATATAATAAATCTATAGAATATATATAAAACATAATAAATGTATACAAGATTCAATCGGAACTGTGGCTATTCATAAGATTTCCAAGCTTGTGTACGCGTAATTAGTTTCACTGATGACAATTGTTCTATATTATAGGCGACGATTGTCACATTCGTACTCATACAATCTATTGAGCACACACAATGGATATTGTATATATATAATGGTATTATTGATTTGTATGTTATTAATAATACATAACAAGCATATTATATGTCATTTTGTAACTGTTAATGCGTGATAATCACGTATATTAAGGTTACATGTTGTCAAATTAAATGTTATTATATTATAATGTACGTTGAAATAACTTTTACATGCTATATTTTAATATTAAAGTACATATAAAAATAATTTAATATTTCTATTAAGTATTTTTATTATTTTTCGCTGTCCCGTACATAGCAGGGTAGATATTAAGACACTAGATTTCCCACTTTCCTCACAATTCTTATGTAACTATTAATAAAATCGAACAATTTGGATTGAAAGCAACTAGCGCACAAATTCACAAATTATCCTCGAATCGAGCGTTACTTGTTTGAAATTCATAAGTAGATGAAGTAAAACTTATTATATTGACATTTTTAAACTAAAACTTAAGGAATGTATGGGAAACATTCACTTAAATAAGTAACCAACATATTTTTTATATATGATTTCATCCATGTTGCCGTCATTCACAGAAAAATAGCGTTCTCGCTCTATTTGTGTCTAGTAATCTATTACAGAAATCTGGCTACGAACAAGCTAAACTCATGAAAAGATTGGTGTATTTCAATTCTCTACAGATCAATATAGGATTAATCGTCTGATGGGTAAATGTTTATTCGCATACTTCTAGATAAAAAGGAGGATTAAAAAAAAAACGGACAAGCGCACGTCGGGGTCACCCACTGAGGTTACTTCGGATTATTTTATTGCCACGAGGACTAAACGTAGGTATAATATACTAAATTTCAAGTCAAATGGTCCGCCGAAAAGGGGTAAAAAATTAATTACTAGATTTGGCCCACGACAAAGTCAAGCTATATAAAAGCTTAAAAAAACCGGAAAAGCGCGAGTCGTGTTCGCCTACCGAGGGTTCCGTAAAAAAATAAAGGTCTCTAGCTTTTACTGAAATTCAAGATAAACTTAGCCAGAGCCCTTTCATCTGATACCTCACTCGAATTAGAGGCAATTCCAAATTTTGCTACCCTATTTTTAATATCATTAATTACAATGATTAAACCACAAATATATAGTTTCCTGATTTTATCCTGAACTGAACCTGAAGATGCTGCCAAATTCCATAATTCTAGGTCCACCGGAAATATCCTATTAATTTTGATTCTATTCATAGTGTTGAAATACGTGTTTTTTTGCGATATAAATGGTTTTTTAAAGTAAATGTAGTTTTTTTTTCCAGAGAATCATAGGGCCGTAGATTTAAGTATTTCAATTTCAATTCGATATCTCTAAGCTATCTGGAGATAAAGGCTCTGACAGACAAACAGACAGACGGATGGATAACGAAGTGATCTTATAAGGGTTCCTTTTTTGTTCTTTAAAAGGTACAGAACCCTAAAAAGCTGTATTTTTCCTAAGAATTTTTTCTTATTTTTATTTTATTCAGCAGTTATACTATTTTAAAGAATGTTATTCGACAAAATTGCTAAAAATAACTGTTATATTGAAATAGCTGAAACTTTTCAATACAAGTATAGATAAGTTTTTTAACCCTTAAATATTGCTGTAAAAACAGGTAGGTCGATTTGGTTTTTAGTCGATACACTTTTTAATTTTTGTCACAGCGCTTTGTACTTTTGTGTATCCTTCTGAATTGTGTGTAACCCTTGAACGCGCGAGACAAGTGGTCATTTTCACGTATTTTCTACCATACGCTTGTCTCCTGGGTGTATCAACACCCATAATAGTCACAGTGCTCTATTGATAAACAACGTAAATGATACTTATTTAGAAAACGTATAAAAATTTGGACGTAGCGGGACTCGAACCCCGCCTCCTGGAAACCGACCAGGTCCTGGTGGTTTTTGTACGTTTTCAAAATAAGTATTTTTCCTTCCTAAGTGTGGAATAACACTTTAAAAACGTTTAAAAACGTAAATGATTTTTTCCTTTCCTTTCTTATGATTTTTATTGATTTACGCATGGATAAAGGACATTTAGCATGCAAAATGGGAATTGTTTTTTGGATTATGAGTTCACGATAGTAATAGTAACTGGTATCTATACAGCATACTTAATAAAAAGCTGTACTAGGTGTAATATTCATAAAGATGATGTCCAAATTATTGACGATTAAGAAGAAATTCTGGCTCATCTCTACGAGAATACTTTGTAAATGAAAGTAGAAAAAAAATATTTCATAATGATTGAGAAACTAAAAGTCTCCTAAGAATTTCAAGTTTTTTTTATCGCAATTGTGAGGCATAAATTATATATATATATATATATATTTTAAATAATAATTTATTAAATTCAACCAGGTTAGGGGAAACATACTTGTATAGTACTTAACAGAAATATAAACTTTGGTTTGTATTTGGATTTAATTATGTTATAAAAAGGAAACAGAAATATATACAAATAAGTACAAATATTTATTAACATAGGTCCAAATTAACTGGTAAAAAGAAAGTTGTTTACAATAATTTATTACAATTAATAAATAATTCCATTCCTTTAATAATAAGGTGTTTTTATACAATAAATACCCGTTATTTCACACTTACGAAAGAAAAATACTCGTCAGTTTCCAGGAGGCGCGGGTTCGAGTCCCGCTACGTTCAAATTTTTATACGTTTTCTAAATAAGTATAAATTTATTATTATCAAGAAAAAGTAATGCCGATTAGTAAATTAATAACAATGTATTTCAAACGGGCGACTCCGCAAGTGGGTGGATAGTAATCGATTTTTTTGGACTGGCCGCCGCATCAAAATGACTAATTATATGTATGTATTTGCACAACCTACTTATTATGGGTATCAAATGAAAGAACTTGATTATAAAATACAATACAGAAATGAAAAAAAAACACAAAGAGCTTGTTATTAGGACGGTTTTGATTAATTAATATTTGATTTTGATTTTCAAATATGTATTAAGACATCGTGAGCTTCCATGAAATCCAATAAGTACATAAAAACAACTAGTCTATACACGTAGAGACGTACGCAAGTACTTTCATTTAGGGAACGATCCCGAACGGTTCGCAATCAGCTTGGTAAACAAAATTGATTACACGAAAGGAAAGCGAAAATGTTTCGTGGAAGCGATCCAACTGTTTCAGTTTATTTGACAATTCAGTTAAATAACTTTTGGTTGTAATTATTTTTTTTTATAATTAAACGATATTAATGCTTATACTTAAGAATGAAAATAGTTGTTTCTATTAAAATGTATTTTTTATAGAAACAACTATTTTCATTATTAACTATAAGTATTTCTTAGGTAAGACCTAACGCAAAAAATCTTAAGATATAATTTTAGTTCACTGACTGAAGGAATAGGTATATGCGTTACCATCGCATAAGTGGTTTACCACTTATAATTTATTTCAATTAAAATATAATCAAGATCAATATACTCTTAACTCTATAGGAAACAGTTATCGATTACTTAAATTTTTTAACTAAAAAAAACTACTTCAAACTCTCAAATAGTAAATTTAATGTAAATTTAAGACTTTTCTCATACATGAAGAGCTACATGATGGAGAACTAGAACAAAATAAAATTTGATTACAACGAAGCACCAGCTTTTAAATATTAAAAAGTCATCAAGATCGGTTCGCCAAATCGAAAATTTTGAAGTAACAAACATGAAAAAATACAGTTGCATCGAGGACATCCTACTTTTATAGAAATCGGTTAAGAAAGAAGATTCTTTAGTTTTCTTATGTATTGCAAAAGTACTATTTTTTTTAATAAGACGGAATCAAATTGAACCAATCGACGAGCCTTAATGAAAGGCGATTGTTCTCGATCCGATTGCTACAGATCTCTCAGAAATAGTCAAGAGCAAAAAATCTTAGGATATAAATTTAGTCCACCGAAAAGGAATGGTTCGTTTCTATTTTATTATTGTCCTTAAGAATTTTATTTTATACATTTTTTTACAACTGTGATGAATATCATAGAATTCCTTTAATAATATGTAATCATTAATATTTATTACTAATATTTATTTGTTAAGCTGCATATAGCAAAATAGGAAAAGAGAACATGGGAATCTAGTGTTCTGACTTCCGATTCAAACTTTCCTCGAAATTATAGAGCCATTGTGGGTGAGTTGCGGAACTCACCGCCGCACTTTACGTTATCAGAGCTAGGAAATGAAAATATAATATATTTCATTCCCTCAAGTGCGACACAATCACAATCGTCGCGTGGTAATGAGTGATATTTACTAATATTTTTTATTAATATTGTCTTTAATATTTCACATTTACATTTATATACTTACCTGTTCCTATTATGGAGTAGTACAAAAGCTGACTAAGCATGAGAAACAGAATACTATATAAGGAACACGTTAGTAGTGGCACTTGTCACTCCATTTGCGAATCGCGAACGGTGACGGAAAGACGGCGAGGCTTTTCTTCACATCAATTTATATGCTGAATTAATTTATGTTATATAACTTTAGGGTATGTATATACCATTGTATTTATTTTTACCTGTATTAAAATATAGGTAAAAGGCCAGTCGTGGTGCAGGGGCACAAAGTAAGCGTGACTGATTGTGGGTTCGATTCCCACTTGAGGAAATAAAAGCAAAGCGCGGCGTTGAGTTCTGGCACTCGACACGCAATGCCCCCATAATTCGGCGGAAAAAAAAACAGCGAAGAACATTTCATAGCTTTCCACAATTTGACAAATCCCATTGATCTAATAATTAATTAGCATTGTAAAATTTGGTATAAACAATACTTATGCCCCCGAATAGGTCGACTTTAGTAAAGAAACTTAGTAACATGCAGAAGCGAAAACCACAAAAGTGCTTTAAAAATTCTCCGAGTTCAAAGAACACAGTAGAAAAAAGTATTGTGGGCCACCTGAGTGCCTAGTTCACCAAAAAATAAATAAATTAAGAATCAATAATCGAACTGCTTTTTTATTTAACAATTAACAAAATAGAATAAAACAAATATTTTCAATACATAATCGAATTTTTCAGTGCATTTGGTAGTGACGTGGTACTGTACTGTGGTACGCGTACATCATTTTAATTAAATAAACAATTAATGAATTTAATCAATACTGTTTTTAACTTTAGTTAATGATATAATTTGATTCTAGGGCTGTAAAACAATATAGCATGATTTGTCATGATTTATTTTTTTATATCTCTAGAATCGAAAAATTACCCATTTATTTTATATTTATACATATTATATCCATATATTATTTAATTTTACCGCCAAAAAAATATATTATTTGTCCGTAACTTTAAATCCTGAGTTTGAGTGTTACTGTAACGCGGCGATTGTGGGTTCGATCACCACTTCGATCACGAGGGTACGAATTTTTAGATAATAATTATAAATAAATAAAAAAAAACAAATATTTCCTATATTTGTACTTTTGTATGTATGCTTATATTGTTTTCGTACAAAAACTACCGGACTGAATTTCAAAAATTCTTATAATACTACTACTAGAAAACTGCATTTTCACTGAGTGGTATAAGCTATTTTACATTTTCAAAGAAGTTGAGATCCCTGATAAAAATCATTTTTTTTATACGTTTTCTTAATAAGTATTAATAAATTTACTTAGCTAAATGACGTATACTTCCTTCTGGGGCACAAATTGTGATTGTAAGCGTGATAGGCTATGGGTTCGATTTCCGCTCGGGGATAATTTCTATTGTTTACGCTCTGGGGTCGGGGCATAACGCGGCCACTGAATAAAGCGTAAGTAAAGGCTCGCGTAATGGATCTGGTAATAATAAATATAAGTTTTTTACATTATTCTTAAACACATGTTTAAATACGAAGGCTTCAACTTTAACGTAGGTGAGCGTGAATTTTATGTACCTTTAGTTGCCGCTAACTCTGAGAGGGCCCCACTTTCAAGTTAGTAAGTACGCATACCGTCTTAACTATATATTAGATCAATACTCCTCCATATTTCAGCTTTGCTAAAGAAAAATACGTAGGTCTGATGGTCCTGGGATCTCAGTCTATATATAAAGAAATCAATAAATGACATCTGAGGCGGGTAAAATCAGTCTCGCCACGCGTAAGTGGCAGGTACAAGCAAAATCACTATCGCGCGGAAATAGCAATATCGGTAATAATACCACTGAGGTTATTGAAGCAATACAAAAATATAACCAATAATTGTATGTAATGATTATTGAAAATATATTATACGGATTTTTTGTATTTTAATTTTTGTTTATTAGGTAATAATAATACAAAATTTGATATTAAATTATATTTTTAATAAAAGCTGTCTAGTTCTATCTAGATTCGGTTAACTTACACTTCCATTTGTAGTTAACAACACTATTATTTTGTCAGCTCAACTTGTTCACGCTCATGTATCTCGCATTTAGCTGGGTAGATAGACCAGTGGCACGCCGAATTCTGGAGGCATTGCGAATTGAGTGGCGGAACTTAACGCCGCGTTTTGTCTGGACACAAGAGCAAAGAGATGAAATTTTCAATATCAATTTCATTATTATTCAAGGTTTAATTTCATTTCCTCCAGTGGGAACCGAAAACCGTCGCGTTTACAGTAACACGCTTGTTTCCCTGCGCGGCAACTGGCCTCGAACTGCAATAAAATAATAACGCATTATTTCCTTTAAAGCGTCTGAATAGAAAACTTAGCGAGTGAATAGAAACCACAAAAACTTAAGAAAGTTTTTCTTTTATACGACTTTTACTCAATAATTAACAATTAAACGAAAGGAAATAGTGTTAAAAGCTAAGTTTAGTCTTGCTTTTCTTTAAGGTAACTTTTCCGTAAAAGCTCAAGATTTTGAAAGTTTTACGGTTCAGATTAAAAGAAGAGAAGCCGGATGGATTTCTTTTGTTATTATTCAACAAACTTTGTGATCGTTGAATGATGTGTTTTCTATTTGGAACTTTCAGTGAATGACCGATAGTTTTTGTTAATAGAACTCAAACTTACTTATAGCAATCTAATTAAGATTAGAGGCTAGACTAGACTGTAACGCGTTGGTAGTGGGACGAGTGGGTACTCGAGGTAATGAATTGTTATTCATTACTTTTCTCTAACGCCAAGGCAAAAGCCTGAATGAAATTTCGGCGAAAAGTGGAGAACGCAGTGTCTTATTAAATTCTTAAGTTCCCTACCCTGCTGTATGCAGAGTACAGCGTAAAGCTGATTTATTTCCATTTATTTTTTTTAATTATAGTTATTACTATTATAGTGTCAATTTAATCTTGTTTTTTATTACCAGAATTTTAAAACAAAGGAGGTTATCAATTCGTCAGAATCCTTTTTTTTATGTATGTTCAGCGATGCCTGAACCGATTTGGATAATTATTTTTTTATTTGAAAGGTGTATACCTTACAGGTAGTCCCATGACGTCTATGTCAAGATTTGATGATGGGATCCTGATGAAATCGAGCGAAATATTTAAATTTTATAGGTACACTTACAAAGATTTGAGTATTTTTTGTAAACACACGAGTGTGTGTTTGCTTTTGGAAATCACAATTTAATGACGTAATTGATGATGAAGACCATAGATGTTCTAAGTAGTTACTCTATTTTTACTGTACAAGGAAAAACTTTTTCTCGTTCTCGTTTTCAGCCGACTTTATGTCGACATATTTTTTATGCGCGTTCTTGTCAATTGCCCAATTAAGATCGAAGCTACTATGTAATAGTACAACCACTAGGTACTCGGCCGAAAAGCATCCTTTGCAGGTCTACCCGTCAGTTAAAATGGAAAAAAAAATTAATTTTTAACAAAAAACAGACCGACTTCAAAAAACTAAAGAAAGATTTTATAATTTTGAAGTCAGTGCCAGTCAAGCTAATGCTATGACAACTCAAATTACTAAGCCTATTTGCTTTACTTGGTCTAAGATTTTTGGGACATTATTCGTACAATGCCCAAAAAGAGTATCAAGAGCCAAAATGTTTATACAGTTTTTTCTAAGTTAGCAAATTGCGCTTATTCTTGAGTCGCTTTACATTTTTTATACGTATATGTAAACTTGATGCTGCTACCTACTGGCCGACTGTCCTATTTCTCCCAACCGTTAGATATTTCTTATAAAAGGCTTTTACATCACATGAGTTGTTCCATGTCTTGCATTTTTAAAACTTGGAATGTATTTTCTACGTTAGATATGCAAAGCATTGTAAAAGCTCGTTTATATTTAGACCAAAGTTGGTATAAAATACTAGGAACTGACATAATGGAGTTCTATTTCCAATCCTTTCACCTAGACATTTACCTATTTCAATTAACTTCGCTAATAACTTAATTAGAAGCGTCGTGGCCCAAAGGCGCAAGGATATGATAGTAACGCGACGGTTGTGAGTTTGACCAACACTCAAGAGAATTAATTATTATAATATAAATAAATTTCCGTTTCTTCGCTTTGGCACAAAGGCAAAGGCCCAGCGTTGAGTTCCGCTACTCAACATGCAATACCTCTTAACACTAAGTTCCTTTGCCTACCCTGCTCTTTACATACAGCGTGAAGCTGGTTTTCTCTTGCTATTTATATATTTTTGCTAGCGTAACGTGTTTATTTTAGTATCGTTTAATTAGTATCGTGTATTCCTTTTCAGAAATATTAAAAAGAAAAAATATTAAGAATATTTTTGTTAAATATATTATAAAGACTGCTTGTTTTTAACATTTCTTTAAATATTGGTTTTTAACTTTACAACGGACTTTAGTTAGGTATTTAATTTATAACTAGCGACCACCGTGCGGCTACGCTCGCTTGAAATATACGAATGTTTATTTAAATTTATATATTTATAAAAAATCTGCTTTGCGCGAGTCGGACTCGCCCCCCGAGGGTTCCCTATCAATTTCACGATTGTTATTGGGACGTACCTTGTAAGTTTTGATGATGCGGCGAATAAAGTTAACAAACTTAAGTTTGCGGGCATATGCATTTATATTGAATGAAATGAACAACAAAATTAAGTTTGGAAATGAACTTAACTTAACTACCCATGAACATATTAAATATTTCATTTCTGCGAGTGACAATCGAATCCACAATCTGTCGCGTATACAGCACGCTATGCACACTTGTGCTGCGTCACGACTGGCCTGTATACAACAATTTATTCAACATGACTATATAGTACACGTATATAGTAGTATATACACTATGTAGTATACAACACGAGCTTATAA
>DWAO01005326.1:0-11894 GCA_018230605.1 Heliconius congener
GATTTTGCATGAACCCTAGAATATTGTTAATATGCGAGGGTGACATTCTCTAATTGTAATTATTTAAGAGTGAGTTAGTGTAAAGTCGGCACCAAATATACTCTTCTTTTCCACAATGAACATATAACATCGATATCATCTCAATACTTTGTGTAGCTTTGTGAATAGTTTGAGTCTATATATCAACAGAAAGTATAGTAAATTATAGTAATTTTCGTCGTTGATTATTTTGGTGATTTTCTATCAATCCAGTTGTTAATATACAAGGTGACATTCTCTAATTATTAGAATTCCGTAAAACAGGACCCCAAAGGGTTAAACAGGACTTTATCGTTAAGACTTCGCTGTTCATGCGCTCGTCTGTCTGTCCGTCTGTCACCAGTTGAAGTTGCACCCAATTGAAGTGAGTCAATGTATATCAACGGGCAGTTACTTTATAGGATTTTCCATTGTTTATGTCTTACGTGATTTGATATGAATGCTAAATTTATGTTAATCAGCGAGGATGACATTATTTGATTCCATCTCGATGTTTCGGTCACTTTTTCAATGGAGAGTTTTTGTTTTTTTTTTGGGTAATTTTGTATGAATGCTCCATTGGTGTTAATAAGCGAGGGTGACAATCTCTACTTATAAGTTGAATATGTAATGTAATATGTTCACTGGTGACTGTAAAGTAGGCGCTTGGAGTACTCTTCTTTCTCGGTATGTACTAATAATATCGATATTATGAAACAAATTCATTCTATATCGATATCAATGTTTCGTGTTGTCAAATAGCATCAACAGACAGTCAAGTTGATTTTCCATTGTTTCTTTTTTAGATTATTTTGTTTGAATGCTCTATTATTTGTTAATAAATGAGGGTGCTACTCGATAATTGTTATCTATGGATCGGTTATATTTAAAGTAGTGTGTTTACTGGCGTGTGTGATGTCGGCGCCCGGAGTGGTCTTCTTTCCCGCAATGTATTGATAATGTGCTGTTGATGGTATGTCGATTTCAAAGATGTATCGATTTTTCTATGGTATGACTAATTGAAATGGTTGTCGAATGATTTGTATAATATACATAAAATTAAAATTAAATATTTATATATCAAACATATCCCTCCGGCACAATTGTTGATATTCAAATAGTATAAATATTTTAATTTCGTATGCATTAATCTTCTCTTTCTTTCTTTTAAAGTTTTTAATATAATGCCATTAAAGAAACAAATCTTCTTGAAATCCTTGAACGTCATGGTAATATTCTTCATTTATGAGAACCATATCTAATAAAATTTTGCTTAAAACAATATCATATAAACTCTTACAAAATGATAATAGTGAAAACAAAACAAAAATAATTTAATTTAATCCCTAAGCTTTTATTACAAATAATATTTTATAATTCTTCAATTACCAATATTATATTTAGAATTGGTGTCTCTGTAAGGCATTCTACAAATAAAATCGATTAAAAAATCTATCACGAAATCTGATAACGATCCTTGAGGCCATCATGACATCACTGTGGCTCTGACTGTAAACAGGAGAGTTGTGGGTTCGATTTCCACTTGGGGAATCGTAACAAGATACAGCGCGGCGTTGAGTTTCGCCACTTAACGCCAAATGTCTCGAAAATTGGGTGATACACAGGGACAAGAGTGAAACACTAGGTTCCCTCTATTTACCCTGCAATATATGAGATATACAGCAATATACTTTAATCAAATTAAAAAATATATATACTCACTTCTATCGATATTGCGTTGCAGATGCGACGCTACGCGGTGGCGGGCGTCACTGTACTCGAGATGGAGGCCGAGTCTCAGTAACGTTGGGTTCTGCTCCACTAATCGAGTGATCTCCATTTCGATTTTATTACCGAGGACTTGCGAACGCTGGTGGGAGAACAACAGTATTAAAACAATATTTAACCAACAGTTGTATATAAATGGTTATTGTATTAATATATTTTTTATTCACCCATTTTAACCCTTAGCGTAGTAGCATGATGCAGACTTTGAGACCCCATATTATTCAAACTAACCACTTAAACCTGGATTTGACCTGTTTAGGTCATTAAGGTCCATATTCATACACATTAGATTTCCTAAAAAACTCAACTCTCTTACAAGACACAATAAACGAACTTAGGTTATTGAAACCTACATTCATGAGACAAGAAGGAGTGAAGTTTTAAATATGGATCATTTAGACGCATATTCAAAACTTCCAAGAGAAATTAACCTCTAAACCGACTAACCTGATTGGAGGCTCTGAACTCCTCCACAGTATTGGTGACCAGTAGGGCCTTCACGAGCTGCACCACACCGGCGGGGCTGATAAAGTTGGTCTCCACATTGACCACGCGCAGAGCCGAGTTCGCCTGTAAGGCGTCGGCCAGCAGCTGCGCGGTGCGGTCGTTGAGGCCCACGTTGACTAGAGACAGCACTTCTAGATGGGTGTTCGTTTTTAACGACTCGAATAGCTTCTCGAATTTCTCGTCGCTTATGTTCTGTAAAATTTATATTTGTTGTTTTTTAAATACAAATATATTATCTCGCCAAGCGGTAATTTTTAAGTGTATGTAGGGGAGTTAGTACTTATTTATTTAGCTTCGCGGTACGGTACGGCTACGGTTTTACTTCAATGTAGTAAAACCCAAAACAACGATTTTTGAACGTTTTCCTATGCGTTTGTTATCGCTAATCTCAGAATTGAATCTCAGAATTTTGGTAAGCTTCCGTTAACATATAGGGTTTGTTTTATTACGATCGGTTCATAAGTAAAAAATGCAATTTAAAGTACTTGGTTCGACAAATTTACTTATTGCTATTAGTTATTTTATACGACTGTTTTTACGACCAATTACGGTTGAATCTTTAGCTTTCCATTTGTACAATGGTAAACTGGTAAATGGTAAAATGGTAAGTTTATTTACTTTATTCGCCGTATCATCAAAACCTATAAGGTATTTCCAAATAACAATCCGGAAATTGCGGTGGGCGAGGCCGACTCGCGTTTGGTTGGTACTTACTCTTAAATAAACATACACAAACATCGTATATTTCAAGCGGGCGTAGCTTCGCAGGGGGCCGCTAGTATTAAATATATTTTATTAAATCTCCTAGAATTGGTCAAGTGATTTTTGAGATATGCTCAGTGCTGAATACATATAAAAAATAAAGATCTAATTTACCAATACCAAATTTACCTATTAAAAGAACTATAAAATAACAAACAAAAAACCATTTCTTAGTTAGACACATCTTAAATAATTGTGTCATTTTAACAAGAAAGACCAAATTAATAATTACCTTAATATTATTCCAATTGAGATCAATGAACGACTGGTCGTTCTCTTTAACCCTGTCGATGGCCTTGTCAGGATCAGCGTCGTTAGGGGGGTCCATGGGGTATACCTGGGAAACATGGTATGAAACAATATAGGTAATATTTAAATAAGGACACCAGTAGTGGCGCAGAGGCACAAAGTGTGACTGTAAAACCGACTGGTTGTGGGTTCGATCCTCACACGAGGAGATGAAATATTTATTTAAATTTCTTCGCTCTGGTGTTGAGGCAAAAAAAATTAAATTAGGTAAAAAGTTAGACGATATTTTTTTTAAGCAGTATCGCACATATAGCAGCTAGCCCTACTGCCTAGATGCTCTATTTTCAGTTTTTCACCAAATTCTTAACATTACGTGTTAACATTTGACTCCGTTTTGATAAAAATTATAATAATTCTCATTCTCTCACATGGGAATTATTATAATTAATCATTAAAATTAATCAAGTTAACCATATGTAGTGTTTTATATAAATTTACTACATTTTTTATCTATTTTATTCTTTTATGTTTCAGTCATTCATATTACCTTTGGTTTAGTAGCTTTAGTGATGCCGTCCCAACCGAGTCCAACGGGTTGCCCTTTGTTCAATAGAGATGCGTGGTACTGATCTTGATTCATCATTGAATGGAAACCCAGAATAGCTGGAATAGTTTAAATAAAAAAATAAATATATAGGGTGTGTTTGATTCCCACTTGAGGGTAAAAATTGTTAAAATTTCTTTGTTTTGGTAAGAAGACAAAGCGCGGTGTTGAAGGTCCACCACCAATATACTGTATTCATATATCATAAAAAATGCAGCAAATCCTTTCTGTCCAGTTTCTATATGATTTAACGAAACTACGTAACTGGCTTTGGCCACAAAATTTATATTTTTAGTGTTCTTTTATTTTGACTTTATGTTTATAGAAATATTTTTACCATAGATATACTTTAAGATCCCTTATTTTATTAATTCAAACCAATTTCAATCTCTCATTATATTAATGTTAATAATAAAAAAAAATAGTAACTTTTTAAGATATGTTCATAACAACCACATTAAAAAAATCCACTTTCTAGAAAATATTATATCATTGTAACACAGAAATTTGTACTAAACATTGGAAAAGATTGTTTTTATGTCGAGATAAAAACCATCAATTAGAAGAAAGTGGACGCATGCCAAATAGTCGCGAATTCCAACTGAATGTTATTACAAAGGACTTTTATACTATAACTTGTATAACGATAACGATATGCATGTTTTTTGTGTGGTTTAAGCTATAAAAGATTCTGCTGGTAACCGCCGTAGCGCAGTGAGCAGCGTCTGACTGTAAACGCGACGTTTGTGGGTTCTATTCCCATTTGGAAGAAAGAATTGTTTTCATTTCATCGCTCCAGTAAGGGGACAAAGCGCAGCGTTCTCGCCCTCTGTATACAAATTACAACATGAAGTTAAAAACACAAGCAAATCTTGTATATTTTGAGTCATGGGTAAGTAAGTAAAGAAAACCTAGGATTTCTTTATTTTTGCATGCTGAAACAAAGCCATAACAATATATTTTTTAAATAAAGAAAGATATATAAATATTTATAGGTAGGATATGAATCCACAATCATACATTTATTCGAATATTATCAACGATGATAAGTACAATATAATTAAATGAGAACAATTTAACATACTAGTTCTTTACCTAATCTTAAACATAAAATCTACAAAATTTATAAAAATCTCTCTTTTATCAGCCACATTCTATCCTTATTTTATATCCATACTAATATTAGGAAACTGAAGAGTTTGTTTGGTTGAACATGCTAATCTCACTAATGATTGGAACTGAAAAAATATTTTATTTTGGATAGTCTATTGATGGAAAGCTATATCATATGGTAATCATTTCCATGTAGGCCACTCACTATACTTGGGACCAGTTACCTGCTATAATTCCTAGTTAATCCTCCATTGGAGTAAGGCCTTATGTAAGAGCCACTTTATTATATGTTAATTACAAAAACCTGTCTTACCAGCGAGATCTATAATCTCCTCCTGGCTGGCACTGGTTAGAGCCTGTTCATATTCATCACCAAGATCAATAGTTATTTGTTCTTCAGCGTCACGCACTTTCTCTGGGACCGGGGGTGGGATCCACTGTGATATGAAAAACACTTTTTAAAATGTAATTAAATATATTATTGTATATAAACACAGAGTAAACAAAACAAAACCTAATGTAAAGAGGCTTTATTCTCCGAGTTTGGCATGAATATCTGGCGTACTAAGTGGTTGAGCTCAACAGAGCGTTTTGTTTTAAAAGATTGGGGATAAAAGACAGAATTTAAATATAATCATTCCTCTGAGTAGGTATCAAAATTAAAATCAATTTCAAGCGCCACAATGGGTTCCTTGTTTTGCTTCCTTAACTTCTAACTAGAGTAGGGAAATAGAAATAATTCATTATCCCAAATGGAAATCGAACCCATAAATGTCGCGTTTACAACAGAACGCTTGCTCAATTTGGGAATTAAATTGGCCAGTTTAAGTATATTTTTAATTTGTACATATTATCAATAACTTGATATTTATAAGGAATTAAAGATTAACCTCTATAATCAATCAGTCGATATCAGTATGTCACACAAGATTAAGAAGTTATAACATATTAATATAAGAAATTGTATATGATACTTTACTGGTAATTAAACACAAGAGAACACGTTTCAGGCTTTACACTTTATGGTAGATTGAATTTTGATAATTTTGTTATATGAAAAAATAAATTCTCCATAGTTTTAAATTTTTTTATGTATAATGTCTAAAATTATTCAAGTACTATTTTGAAGAAGAAATATGAGTGGCATAATATAATATTAACAATGATCTGGGCATTGAATAAAATTAATTTAGCTAGCTAAGTTACTCTGTTCAGAGATTATATATTAATACATAAAGAAAAATTTTGTACCCTTTTTGTGATTTTTTTTTTTAAACAAAACATACCATAAGTTTGACAATGTACACTATTGTATAAAGTAACATATGCATTTTAATTTCATAACAAATTGACGCATTTCTACCCATCAATTCATTCTCTACCATCTAGTAATTCATCTTTATCATTGTTGTGGATTACTTCAAGAAATGTCAGTAAGGACGTACAAACATACAAATCTATTTATACATACCTTTTTACCGCGTATAACCCCAGGAACATAGGGTTTGACCTCCGGCCGATCTGGTGTCTCCAAGGCTTGTTTGTTAATGTGCTCTATCAATTTCTTGCGATTGAGTGGACCCGTGGGGTCTTTTTCGCAGGCGTAGTTGTTACGCTGGGACGGTGGAAGGAAATTGTCCTGGAAAAATGTAAAGATTATTATTTATTATAGTAAAAATTATTTACTATAATAAAATACTGTTATTATTTATATTATTGAAAAAAAAAATCAAGCCATGGTCATGGTGCATTGCGGCTGTTGTAGGTTCGATTTCCACTCGGAGGACTGAAATATATCTGATAACGAGGCAAAGAGCAGAATAGCCACTCAACACGTGTTGTCTAAAGAATTCGGCGAAAAGAGGCAAAATTACAATGTAGATTTTAAAAAAAGTAATATTATGGTTGCAATTTTTTTAGAATGTATCAAATTTTTTATCGAAAATTACTACAGAATTTGGTAAAGGCATTCCTATTATTAATCGTTAGATAGTTGGTAAACAATTTAATTAAATCAGCCTTACAGCGTGAAGCTGTACACAGCAGGGTAGGCAGAGGACACCTAGTGTTAAAAAACTCCATACCCCACTTTCCACCGAACTCAAAACCCTGAGCTTTGCTACACCAGAGCAAAAAAATGGAAATATAAATTAAAATAAATATTTAATTTCCCCGATTACGAATCGAACCCACAACCAGTCAGTTTTTTATAGTCACACTTTGTACCCGTGTGCCATGATTGGACTAAAATATTAAATAAATATTTGAGATCCAGATAAAAATTTGATAAATTAAAATAAAATATTTTTTATACTTTAATATTTAAAAATATAGTATTTAAAACAATAATCAACCTTGTAACATTGTTATTTCCTTTTGTAATATAAGTATTATTATAATAATTATGCTATCGCAGACAAGGATATAGCATATTAAATAATGATCTTTATACAATATATAAGCATATTATAACTGTTGGTACAAATGATGTAGGATGACTGAATAGGGGGAATCATATACAATAAATAGAAAAATTGAATTAAAATAAAAAAAATATTACTTAAAAAAATATAAGTATTTCAAAAAAACCTTTTTTTTTAATATCTAGCCAAAATTTAATCTATATTATACTTTTTTTTATTTACTTATAATTAAATTAGCATTGCTGCACAACAATTTCTTATCTTGAAGGTGTTTTTTAATTCAAAATGAGTACACTCAAATTGGAACAATAATTATCATTGATAAGCATTTTTTTAAGTGATAAAAGTGAAGAAGTACTCATAAATTATTATTTTTTCTATACTTGATTAAAATTAAAAATAGTTATTTTTTTATAGCTGTATACTTTATATTGCACAAAGGTTCTTTGTTACAGAGTACACTGAAAGAACCTAATGTCAAACATTCTTCTACCCAAATTCAATTGAGTGTGAGAGTGGAAAGACTCAACTCTACCAGAATGAGGAAAAAATATTTAATCCTCCCAAATAGGGATCAGGGGAATTATTGGGTCACTTGTATCTTTTATTGATTGATATTAAGATAATTTTATGGTAGATAGATATTATTATCTAATTTAATTTTTTATGATATATACATATGATAAAAAATTAAATTAGATAACAGAGTATGTCCAAAACTAATTAAAATTCACTCATTAATGAAATGAAATGAATTTTACTTAGTTTCTTGGTAAAAAAATAATTGGTGAAGAACGGTATTGGTGAAAAAAGTCACAGTTATACTGTGACTGAAACCATATCGGTCACCTATTCAATTCCTGGCCGGAGAATAAATTATTTTAATTTCTCCACTCATTTAAAAAGTTTTTGAGTTCTGTGTATAGGGACCATACCCACCATATCCATATCTCCATATCATTAAGTTAGCTTATTGATGGGATTATGTTAGAATATTATCATAAACAAGATGTTAGGTGCTACTCTTTGTCTTATATAAATTGTATTTTGTAAATACAATTTGTAAAATTTTCCCATAAACAAAATTCTATAATGACATGCATACAATATTTTCAAGGTTCAATGTTTACTTTTACCTACTCTTGGACTTGGTCATTTATTTAACAATACAATTAGTATAGTCAGTATAATAATGTTTGGCCTTCACAAGTATTCTATAGTTCGAACCAAGATGAGTCAAATTTTTTTAAAAGTATTGGGCTAAATTCTTGTCTTTGGGTATATTACTAAACGGTAAACTAAATGAAACATGCATTAATCATTTTTCCTATAATTTACATTATTAACATATGCAAGTTTAAATATTAATTATATTAACAATGACAGGGTAGTTATAACTTTACTTACATCTGGATCCACCTCCTTAGCGAGCATAGTAAGCTCTTCCTGCGACAACTTGGCTAGCAGTTCGTCAACGTCGACTTCATCGTAAGCGGACAGCTCGCGCCCATACAGTTTGGCCGGCGTCGTCATGGTCGTCGTCTTCGTCGTGGACGACTTCTGCAAAACAATACACAACACTTAACACTCCAGTCCTTTACGTAAGAAATTTAAAGCAAAGGGCATTCAGATAAAACTTTGAATTTGACAGGTTTCTGTACACCACACCCACTGTTGTTAATTGATCGATAAATTTTTAACGACAAAATAATTACAGTTACGTTGACGTTGACGGTTAGCTATTCTATGATTTAAAAACGAAGTTAGTAATACCTTACTTTTAAATAATAGATCGAATTTATAAATAAATTTCTAGCCAAGTATCCACAGCAAACGACAAATACGGACTGGAACTGGAAGTGTAAAATAAAGTCGAATAAAGGAAAGAGAACAGCATAAATTATGGACGTGAGCGACAGAGACAGAGAATGGCTAGGGAAGGGTACACATTGTATATATGCATTGGAAAGACGAAACATCGAATCGACACCGGTTTCTTATCATGTTTTTTACTAACAAAAAACATAGATGAAATCACTGTAAAATTGTATTCACAAAAAATAAACATTGATAAATTATGCTTTTTTTATATTACTTTAAATGTACAATTATTTATTTTCTCAGTATTTTATGATTTTATGTAATAATACTATATTATTATAAACATTTTGAAATGCATAATTATTATACCTAATATTCACAGCTCTTCTTCACATGTCATTCTTTAACATAAGTTATTTTAGGTTTAGATTATATTGTTTTTAATTAAACATTTTACTACATCTATTATAACGGTATGATTTATATATCAGGGTTATATTAACCATAACTACGTTCATATGCATACAATTTTTATCTTGATAGACGGAAGGACTCATTCAAACTAATCACCATTATTGCACGAGGTCGTGACATTTTATGTGTCATAATGTTCTTTACAATAGAAGGATTGCGCAATAGTCTATTTCATGCCTCGCCTTCTTAATGGCTTGCTGTTATTGAACTTAACAAGATGATTTTAAGTTAAGAATTACGTTTGCCGTTCGCTGTAGTAAAGAATGACGTCATGAGCCTTATTATACTACACAATGGCGCATAGTACAATAAATGTACATTTTGCACGAGAGTGCCGAAATATTTAAGCAAAGTGCTTATTGGTTTAAATTGGCTTATTAGATTTATTTATATATTTTTGTAACACAAGAAATTTAATAAAATCTTGTGGTACAAAAATATATAGCATTTTTTTCGAACTTGAGGTTATTGCTGTTAGCCCTATTGGCTTTTACAGTGACTGCCGGGGGTGAAGAGGCTACTCTGTTCTAGAATATTTTTTTTTGTGTATTTGAACAAAAACTAAATTATAAAAAATAATATTTTAATTAGGTACTTTAAAGTAAGGAAAATCAAAAGATAATAATTGAAATCACTAACCCTTTTAAACCTATTTATTAATTGAGCCGTAACGATAACGTAATCGTAACGTTATTTTTGGAGTCTTTTTTAAAATTGTGGATAAGTATATATTTGTCCGCTATCTGACCTGGCGGTAAGTGACGATGCGAACGATGGTGGACCATGCTTACTTTGCTAATGTCTATTCACTCTTGCCTTGAAAAGGTCCAAGTTGTACTTATCGGGAAACAATTCAGCAGGCAAGGAGTTCCATTCTTTAGCTGTTCGCATTAAGATAGTGGGACGAAGGGCTACGTATGAAAAGGAAGTATGTCGACGACATATGGGTGAAATCCCAGCCTACATCTAGTGCCCTGCAGATGGAAAAGAGAAGAGGGTAATAGGTGATACAGCGCTGCTGTACACTCTCCGAAATGTATCCTATAAAATACCGACAAGCAAGCTACTTTTCGTCAATGTTCAAGGCTTTGCAACTTTGCCGCAGCAATCGCTGTGTCGCCAATGGGCTTTTTGGCACGATTTCCAATCGAGTCTAAGGTCGCTAGCCGATATTTATCAGATACATATCAAAGGTGGCAGCAGTACTCCATACATGATCAGACTTGAGCTTGAAAAAATTGAAGAAGCTGTCCCGGAATCAAATAGTGCCTAACGTTTGTGACAGGACACCTAGTTTTTTAGCTACAGCCGATATAACGTCCAAAGTTCAAATCTGACGTAAGGTTCCTGGCAAGAAGCTCAAGATGGTCAGCTATCGGCACGGCTACATCTCGGAAAGTCAGAGCAAAACCTAAAGGGGTCCGTTTTGCAAAGAATAAACACGCCTGAGTTTTTGTTAAACCTGACAAGATTGGTATCGCCCCATTCGGAGGCGTCCTGAATTGCCAGGCTCAGACGATCTATCATAGACTCCCGACAAGACTGGATTTCGTTCCGGCTGGCCTTTGCATTGGATAGATATCTGTCAGTTCTTACGCCTGTATTTTCTTAAATCTTTTTGAAATTAAGGTCTTGTTCGGTGTATTTAGTAATTATCTCGTAATGTTATTTTTTCTTGGTTTACACCGAATTTAAAAATAACTGATTTTAAACAAAAAAATAGGACTTAAGTGGTAGCGCAGGGGCACAAAGTGTGACTGTAAATGTGACTAGTTGTGGGTTCGACACAAACTCGAGGAAAGGAAACATTTATTTAAATTTATATTTTAATTTCAGCGATGAGGTGTTCTTTTTTATGGAAAAGACACGGCAAACGAGCGTACGGGTCACCTGATGGTAAGTGATTACCGCCGTCCACGGCCCAGTGCAACACCAGAGGAGTTACAGGTGCTTTGCCGGCCTTTAAGGTGGGTTGGGCTCCGTGGCCAGGCATTATCTAATGCGAAACGCAGTAGTATAAAGCCACTACTTAATGCTGGTTTCAAATGCCGGGGGTGGTAATGATCCGGTCGAGTCTGTCCATTCGTGTTGCCATTGCTGGCGACGTGACTCTACCACACGTACTTTAGTCGCCT
>DWAO01005327.1:0-11894 GCA_018230605.1 Heliconius congener
TTTCTGCCGAATTCTGGAGGCATTGCGTGTTGAGTGGCAGAACTCAACGCCGCAATATATAATAATTAAATAAATTTAAATATATTTGGTATTTGTGACAACGTGAATGTAATCGGGTTCGATCACACTGAAATGAAACTGTTGAAAAAAAATATTTTACTAGAAAATACTTTAGGTTACAACATTGACCAACATTCTGTCCAACGTTTGTTTCGTTTAGGTTAACATACTTAATAATATACTATTTGCAATGTGATTTTTATATCTTATCAAAATCTATTTATTCTGATTTCTGATAAGAAATAGAATTAAAACGGTACTTTTTGTGTAACGCGCAATTTCGTTGTTATATCTTTATAGGGTAATTCCAGCGTTGCCAGATGTCCCGATTTTGGCGAGGCATCCCGATTCTTAGCCAAAAAAAAATATTCGTTTTAATTAGTTACTAATAATTTCATAGATACACAACAATATATATTGGTAAGTTACGTATAGTTATTCTGAATACTCAACTGCATTTAACGTATGCTAAACCAAAACAATAACGTTTTTGTATAGTGACGTTTTTCCATTAAAAATATGTTATATTTATATCTATCACCATTGGAATATCACTACACCACACAGCTATTTAAAACTCAATTTTTGTCCGGCTTTCCGTGAAAGCATCCCACTTTTTTACTTAAAACTTAACCTGGGAAGCTTATTTAAATCGATTGTATTATAAGTATATCTATATAGACTTCATTTCATCACGTGGGAATCAAACCTACAGCCTTGTGGATGTTGTGTTTATGTAATATTTTTATAGTGTTGGCCTCTATAAAAGTAGAATAATTAAATTAAGTGATATAAAAATATTTAGTGACATACATATGTTCTACAGACGCAATAAAATGTGCCAATTCACACGACTAAATCTGTCAGTGTATGAAAAATAACTTTGTGAAAAACTTTTCATAGTCCTTTGAGTAATGAAACGACGTTTTTTTTTAAAAGGAAGCTTTAGTCTAGACTGACGGTATTCAACGCCGTAAAATAGCAAATATTGTTTAATAAGTTATTTATACATAAAGTAATAAGTTTAGTTGAGGTCATCGTGACGTAGTAAAACAGTGTCTAAATATTAAACGTGGTATTTGTGAGTCCTACTTCCACTCGTTCTATTCACACAAAATTTATTTCCTTCAAATTAAAGCACTGCGTTAAGTTCCGTCACTCAATACGTAATCCCGGTGGAAAGTGAAGATCGGAGTGTCTTAGCACTTGGTTCTCTCTGCTTGTCCAGATGCTTGTAGGACACACGCGAAACTAAGAATCAATAAATAACAAATTCATAATATTTCCAATACCATTAGCTAAGTGCATTCCAAATTGAAACGTAAATATTAGTACCGCGTGTTTTTCTTATCAGCTTCATTATTATTTTGCAAATAGGTCAATGTGCTGTAGACTGGCTATGAACAGAAGTAACTGTTTAAAGTAAAAAAATACTATTTCTAAGCTTCAGAATAAGGTAAAATTTCGAGCATTACATTGTTTCCTTTTTTTTAACTTGTTTATGAAACGAATTGAAAATTCACATGGTTCTTCTATACAATTTCGAGATAAATAACAACAATCTAGTATTAGTTCTATTTAGACTAAAAAGTTTAATAAAATTCAACTCACTATTCACTCAACCTCACGGCCGTAAATGAAATATGCCGTTGTTCTCCCCTCCAAGATCTTTTTTACAAATAAAAGAACATAAAAAGTTAAAGAAGATACTATTAAAAAAGTAAATATATATAATATTTCCAAAAAAAAATATGCAGGTGCATTACAAATTTTCACTGACAATTCATTACTCTGTTCTCGAAGCAAAATTTTTAAATTGGCAATAATCGTTGATAAGAGCGCAGGCACGTGCATCGATTACTCATAAAATACCTATAATAGCAAATGTACTTACTCGAAGTAAGGAGTAAATATTATACTTTTAATGTTAAATGTAAACTCGACGGTTGTGTGTTCGATTCTCAATAGGGGTTAATCAATCATTTTCGTTTCCAGAGACTTTAGAGATAAAGCTTAAAACAAAACAAAACTAAAAAGAAATTCATATAATCTAAAATAAATTATTTTGTTACAGAATGCGTTTCCTCATCCTGTGCGCATTGTTAAGCGCCGCCACAGCGTATTACCACCCTGACCTACCCCGAGGTCCGTACTGCGGCATCGATAGAAAATGTTGTAAGGACAGAGAAGACGGATGCTCTCATAGGATACTCGGTAATGCCCATTTTTTTTAAGTTTTACGCTGTGTTCTGGATACGTAGCAGAGTACCCAGGGTTCCCAGGCAGAGAGCACCTGGGATTCTAGTGTTCAGATGTCCCGTTCCTATTAAGCCACTCCCGTTCCCTACTTTTCACAAAATTCTGGAGGTATTGCGTTATGAGCGGTGGAATATCGAGAAGAGAAAAAAGAGGCTAAGACACATCTTAACCCAAGGTACCCAGGTTCCCTCTGCCTATCCATCTTTGTGTGGGATCCAGCGTGAAAAACTTAACTTAAAACTTAAAAAATATTATCCTTTCTAATTGGAAACTATACGACACTGCTTCAAAGATACACACAGCGTAAAATATAAATAACTTAAACTTTCCCATACCTATGCCAAACTCCGTAATACTTAGCCGTAGTAGTCTAAGAAGGTCAATAACTTTGAATACTTGTGAGAATTGTAAAGTAATAATGGAGATGAATGATGAGAGTTGACAAGAATCTATTAAGCTTATATAAATACATACATATTTTATAAGCTTTCCTTAAAAAATGTTTATAATTGAAAAATAAGCAACAAGCTCTTGTAACAAGACAAATAGCGGCGTTGAGTTTCGCACTTCATCACGCAATATCTTGAAAATTGGGGAGAAAGTTATGAACGAAATGTATAAAGGTATCACTTGGTCCCATGCTGTATAGGAGAAAATGGTCCACGTAGCAACGTGGACCATTTTGTGGACTTGAGGAGCATTGAACCACTTCCACAAAATTTTCTCTTTTTAATATATTATTATTAGTATAATTATTAATAATTACTTTAGTTTTAAAGGGCCAGTCGTAGCGCAGAGACAAAAATATGTAAACACGACTACTTGTGGGTTCGATCCGAACTCGAGAAAATGCTTTAGTGTCGAGGCATAACGCGGCGTTGAGCCACTCAACACCCGATGTCTCCAGTACTCGGCGGAAAGTGGGGAATGAAATGTCTTAATACTAGGTCCTTCTGCCTACCTTGCTATATATGGAATACAATGTAAAGTCGATTTATTTATTTTTTTAATTTATTTTTTTACTAAAGCAAGAACAATTTCCCAGATACCCTGTGCTACTGTGATGAATTCTGCAACCGCAACCACGACGACTGCTGTCCTGACTACGAACCAGTATGCCAACCGGCGCCCACCCCGCTGAAGCAGCCCTGCCAGCATAACAGGAAATTCTACTACGAGGGGGACTCCCGCATGGAAGAGTGTAATACGTGGTAAGTGTCTTTCACTAGTTTTGGCCATCTCTTAATTGAATTGACTTAATAAAAGCAAAAGCGTAATAAAATATATTATTAACTTAGCTTCACGCTGTATCCCTAGCTGGGTAGTCAGAGAGAAGGGAGCGCCAAATACTACGGTCTCTACATACCTCTAAAATATAATTTATATGTAAATTACATTATATTACTGTTAAACACAATTACATCATTAATTTCAACTTAATATAATTAAAATATAGATAAAATTTTTAAAAAGGTTTAAAAAAAATTTACACCGTCAATAAATAAGCGAATTAAATATAGGCATATTATAATTTGTGGCCGTGGACGTCGTCCGTGACGTCACACCATCGTAAGCAAGATCGAGGCATAGTTATATTAATATACCTAATATTAATAAGAGATTGGTCCGTCAATGGCTTCCATCGCTTAATAAACTGAATATTGCTCGTCGTGACGCGACGCAGGGGCATAAGGGTGTGACTGTAACGCGACGGTTGTGGATTCGAACTCCACTTAGGGCAGTGAATTATTATTTATTAATATGTGTATTTCTTTACTCTGGCACCAAGGCAAAAATTTCGCGTTGAGTTCACTTAACTCGCAGTGTTTCGAAAAATTCGGCGGAAAGTAGGTAACGGAGTGGTTTTACACTAGGTTCCTTCTGCGTACCCTGCTGCGTGCGGGATACAGCGTGAAAGTGAAGACGCATGCGAAGCTAAGTAATGAACTTATAATTACAATTTATTAAGTAAATAATTTCAAAGTGCTACAACTATATCATTTGTTGTTATTTAAAATATTTTTTTACAGTGAGATACATATTGGACTGTGTACTCGATAGTTGACTTGATAGTTGTTGACTTGGTTTCCACTCGAGAGCCATTAACTAAATATATCGTATTTATATCTATTTCGCCGGTAGAACCGACCAACCAATTAACATATATGGAGAACCTAGACTATTTTTTCTCGTATGTATTGTAGAAAAATATTGAATAATATGCTAAACTTAATATAAACAATATTTAAAAAAAATCATAACTTATGGGCTTACAGCAAGATGGGCAGAGGGAACCTAGTGTCAAGACACTTCGTTCTCCACGTTCCGCCGAATTGTTATAGGCATTGCGTGTTTAGTGGCTGAACTCAACGCCCGGTTTTTGCCTTGTTGGCAGAGTGAAGAAATGAAAATATTAATAATTTATTCCCTCGAGTGGGGATCGAACCCATGACGAACGTGTTACAGTCAAACCACTATGTCCTACGACGGCCTGATCTAAAAATGAAATTTATTTTAAAAAAGATGCTACACTAGTTAATGCAAATTAACGCAACAAAAATAATAAGTTATCGACTTCTATAAAGACCTATTAATTAAAATTCCAGACGATATCTAACCTTGAATTGAATTTACTACTGTGGCCTTCGAATTTTTATCTAACTACTTTGCACATATGGTCATATTGATTAGTAGTATTAGAGGTTATGATTCTACAAAACGTTACGTAGCTTATAAAATCGTTACACCTACAAAATGTATTTTTTTTTTTAATTTCCCACTGTATCCTGCATATACAGGGTAGCCGGAGGACCTGATGAAGTGAGTTCTTGGCTTCCTGCTCTGTTCTGCTACGTGCAGAACACAGCACGAACTTAAGAGTAGGTAGAAGGAACCTAGTGTCGAGACACTATATTTCCGAAGCACCGTCCAATTTTCGAGACGCAATGTCTCTGTTGTTGTTGAAGGGCCTCAACACCGCAGTTTGTGTACCAAAGCGTGGAAATAAAATAATATATACCTCCGAGTGGGAATCGAGCCTACAAGTCAGCCACTGTCTACTGCTTAAAATTTCAATAACTAAATGTAAGCGGAGGGAAACAGTGTTTAGGCACTCTTTATTTCTCATTTTATAGACATTGCCCTTTGACTAGGGATTCAACATACAACTTTCTCTGTTCTATTGCACCACGATAAAATATTCTTATTATTTATTTATTTAAAGGATATTGCTATATTAGGTACAAACAAAGTGAAACCAGAAATGAATGTTGACCATGTGGGTGGATTCTAGATACTAAATAACGTGCTGTATGTTTATGAAATTAGGTCCCAACGCAGTCAAATACTTCCTTTTATATAACTAAATTTTTAAAATTAATGGAGACCAGTCATGGCACTGTCAACGCGACAGGTTGTGGGTTCAATTCGGAGCACATAGCATGGCAGGTGGAGAGAACCTGGGAACCTAATATTTACTCCATGTCTCGTAAGACATTTCCGTTCTCTCGTTTCCGCCGAATTCTAGTCAACGCCGCGCTTTTGTCTTGTGTGGAAATCGAACCCACAGCCTATCACGTTTACAGTCTGTAAACACGCTTGCGTCCAAAAGTAATAACAGCGACGAAACAAAATACCATAAAAAGATACATTATTTTTAATTGTTGTAAAAGACCGTGGATTGTACTAAAGATATATTTTGACCTTAGTGTGAAGAAGGATTTAAATAAATACAAATATAATGAATTATTTATAAGGTTTTGTTTACGTACTTGTTATATGAATTTACATTTCTATTTTGGCCCTTTTTGTGAACGAAGGCCAAGCGGTTCCATGATGGCAATAATGTTTCTTAACGATAATGAAAATTATAACTTCGTGGTTTCTATATATATAAAAAGGGTATACAATATACTAAACTTTTAAGATCAAGATTCAGAGTTATGGTTGTACAACTTCCAACTAGCTGAACAAGTTGAAATTAGGTTGAACAAGTTGAAATAGATTAGGCAGTAAAGGGGAGCACTAAAAGGATTTCTTAAGAGTTCTAAAGGAACGGGAAAAATGTCTACGCAACCAAACCTAATGGCGACGACTATTATATTATATTTTATTTTTTTATCTATTTATTTATTTATTTAAGTAGACTATTACAGAATATTAATAATTACAAATTCAAGGTGCAATCATACACTCATTCGAGTTTTACCGTGCACCAGCGTCATCAAACATTTCTATGAGTAGAAACGTATTACAATAAGTATTTATCATATAATCACTCGCACTAAGAATAACAACTTTAAAGTTAAATCACTAAAAAGTAAAAAACGAGGGTACATTTAATACAATTATATACTTTTTTTCTCTCTTTTTGTCGTTTAATTTTATATTATAGGGGTCAGTTTATTTACATTTATATTTTCATTTGTTCGCTCTGGTTTCGAGGGTAAAGCGCGGCGTTGAGTTCCGCCACTCAACACGCAATGCCTCCAGAAAATGGCGGAAAGTGAGAAACGGAGTGTCTTATCACTAGGTTTCCTCTGCCTACCATGCTGTGTGTGGGATACAGCGTGAAGCTGAAAAAAAAATATATTAACAATTTAGGTATATGATCTGACTGTAAACGCGTCGGTTCGATTTCCACTCGTGAAAATTTAAAATTTTTATTTTCTCGCTCTGGCTCAAAAGACTTTATTCAACACACTGTCTTGAAATTTACTCAGTTCATCATTTTCCGTCTAGATTTCCTCTGAGTCTTCAGTATGCTCTTCCTACCCTGTTATATACATATATGTTGGATATGATAACGTGAAGCAAAAAAAAATCAAAAATACTTTTGAGAAAACCGTTCAAGGGCTCTGGCGAACTACGCCATAGACTCTCATCGGGCTCCATCAAAATACTTTTACTTTTTATTGTTACAATTTATTTTTTATAACTGTAAAAAGTTTGAACAGTTTCTCTCGTCAACGCAACAAAAATCTCGCAACGTTATTTTTTATGTTTTCTAAAAAGATTTTTTTCTCCCAAAAAATACATTTTTGTGAACATCTTATTTGCATTCAACCATTGTCGCACAGTGGCACTATGGCGTCACAATATTCGATAAGTAATTAAACGACCATACGATTTAGCTCCAATTGAACCTAATTCAAAACAAAAAAAAGCAAAAGTCAGGGACGAAATCATTATTGTAAAACACCAAATAAATTCGCTACGTCGATTTTCATTGCTCTAATAGAGCGGTCCGCGTCTTTGTAGTTTCAAGTTACATGTGGCGCCTTCAGAGAAGTCTACCCGATGTCGTGGGTTTGATCTTCACTGGGGACAATAAAATATTTAATATTCTCATTTTGTCGCTCTGGTATGAGGCAAACCGGGGCGTTGAGCTCCGTCTATTTACAGGCAATGCCTCAAGAATTCAACGGAAAGTTTCACTCAGTGTCTTAGCACTAGATTCCCAATTCCCATCCGGCTTCCACCATGAAGTTGAAAAGGGTATATAATCTGCTGAAATATTTCTTAAGTACAAAGCTAAAATACCAGTTTTTTTTAATTTATATTGTCGCTTTAACATAATTTGTCATACTGGCCCACAGAAACCCAAAACCCACGCTTACAGTGATGCACTTCCCAACATTCCCCATCACGTTTCACTATTATTTCTTTAACTTTCACCCCACGAGTCCCACTCGAGTGAGAATTAAACCCTCAACTTATCGCGTTTACAGTCACACGCCTGTGCCTGCACCACGACTGGCAAAAATTTCTCTATTTTCACACTACAAATAATGATAAATTATTGCTATATTATAAAAAATATAGTTTGAATAATCATTAAAAATAGTATCATTGTCGCGAAGTGCATGGCGACGCGCCAGAAGATTGATTGCACGTAACCCGGGTCCATAGCCAGTACCCAGTACAAATATAAATCGTTTGTTACCTTGCTGCCTTTCACAGTACCATTGAAACGGTCACGATTCTCTACTATATTTATACAACTATAGTATAGTAAGAGTTACAGTTAAATGGCTAAGACATTCTATTATACCGGTAAAGTTCAAATATTTTACATTTTGTTTTTCTAAGCTTTTACCTCTTGTTGTGAAAATTTAAATGAAATAACGATATTTTATTGTTAAAATAAAATTAAAATAAAAGTGATCTAACTCAAAAATTTATAATTTATTAAAATTTAACGCAGAATCTTAGGATAGATCTTTTTATTGGCAGTTCTAAGCAAAATAGATTGTTTTATCATATTTGTTTTTTTAGTTACTTCGAGATATATATATATATGTACATAGCATTAAATTTAAGAAGAATTATATTAAAGTTAAGTAACAAATTGACTTTTACCAATTCGTTATTCACATGATGTTTGAAGATTGGGAAAACCACGTCGTCAATCGATCACCAACTAAAGTGTTTTAAAAACAATTTTATCAACATTTGTATTCACGAGTGTACATCGTAGCTACTTCTAGAGAAATTGTATTAAACGATTTAAATTCATCTGTTGTTCTTTAGTTTGTTTAACTTTTATCCTGTTTATTTTGTGCAAGTTTCTTTTATTATAAGCCACTTGGATTTTTTGGATGTCCTTTTAAAGATCATCGTGGTGCCGTCGAACAATGACTAGGTCTATACAAAATAATTTTGGGTACAATATCAGCATTGCCCGATTCCCGATTTTTGTGGGACGTCCCTATTTTCAGCACAAAAATTAAATGTCTCGATCGGGACAGGCATAGTCCCACTTATCATTTCCACGCTTAGAAAAGACAAAATGCGGTGTTGAGTTCCATCCATAATGTCCTTAAAATAGGAGGAAAAGTGATATAGAGTACATATGTATATAACATTTACAATAGATTCACTGGAAATAAATTATATTAAAAATATAATGAATTTATATCTTCAACTTAAATTGAGCATAGATAATAAATAAATATAGAGAACTCACGGCCGTGGATGACATTTGAGAAGAATGTTAAAATGTATAATATTTCAAACGTCGATGACGTCCACTACTGACGGAGGTCAACAACATTTTCACTGTAACAAATAATATTATATTTTTATATAATAATTGTATTTTTTTTATGCAGACACATTTTTTGTGAAGATAATAAAAAAATCTGATTTTCGTTTAGCTCATCTTGTGAGAACTCCATAAATTTTTTTTTAAAAATAATTATTAGACAACAATTGTATGGCAAATATAAACTTTAAATTTAAATTAAATTGAAATCCTATTAGGTAATACAAAATAGTGTTTTTTTATTTAACAAATTCCTTACATTGCAGGGGAGGTATATGGCAGGGTACCCGTTAACATACTCCATTCTCTGCTTGTTGTTCAATTTCGATATATCCCGTTTTTAGTGACCTTTGGTTTCACCTGAACTCTGAAATGTTTAGTATAATAATTTGATTGGTGCTTAAATTTTATCGAACAACTTTTATATATTCAGTCACAAAGGCTTTAATATGCTGATAGGCGATAAGTGCATAATTTCGTAATATATTTTTTTTATTGTATTAAAATACAACTTATTTTTAATGATACTCTTATTAAGTGGACAAATAGTTGTGTATCATCAACCTTTACGAGAATATTCACCTCTTGTTATACGCATAGTGCATGTTAAATTATTGTTTAAAATTTAAAAAAACACAATTTTTCTTCCATTTTTGATAGGTACTCGAAGTAGCTCTTACCTTTTTTTAGTGTTTGTTTTTGCTTTTCTTCGTAAATGCACCTGTTGGCTTCTTAATGAATCTACGGCTTCCGGGGTCCTTGAGTGAACTATTGTGTTATGGTGGCAATATAACAGTTTAATCTTATTTTTAATGGTTACTTAAAGTTACATTTAAAATAATATATACAATAGAGCTTATAATTAGGTTCAGTAAAATAGTCTTGACATACCTCTCCATAGTGGGTTTCGATCTCAATGCGCATAACATTTTATTTTTTCATTACGTTGTTTCACTACACTGGGTGTTTTTCGTCATTCAAATTTACTTCCGAGGTATATTTACAAAGTTAACGGCTTCACGCTGAATCTCGCATATTAATATAATAATAATTCATTCCTTCGTGTGAGAATCGAACCCACAACCATAGCGTTACAGGCACACGCCACTGCGCAACGACGACCGCAAAGTTACTAGAGGTTCTAGAGTTAGGCTCTTAGGGAGTAGTCATGTGCGTATAATATTATAGTATTTACAAGACAAATACGATTTTAAGCCTAATGCCAAACACACAATATTTTTATTATATAAAAGGCTAAATTAAAAAAAGTATTATTAGATTATTTTCAAAAAATGCTAAAGATATGTTCAAAAAAAATTGATGGTAATAATAAAAAAAGCTTAAGTTTCAATTATTTTTTTTAAACAAGAGAGATCAATGACACTAAATACTTTTTAAATCTATAAATATTTACATGTATGACTACATGTAGAGTAGCAGCTGAAATAGTTGTTACATTTATAACTTTTAAAACATTTGTTGATTCCGTTTGCATTGAAATAGAAAAGATGAATTATTTCGAATTAAACTTAGCTCTGACCGTGACTAGTCTGTGTTTGTCTGTGAAAATTAAACAACAATTTACATTTACTAGAAAAAAAGATTAGAAAAGATATACAGAACCTAAAAATAAAAATCTATATAGTCATAATAAGGTGACACTATTACAAAATAAAACATATCAAAAATATAAGAAGTTGTATAACATTATTATTAACCTTTGAATTATTGATTTTAGTAATAAACAACTTAAAACTAATCTTCAAAATATACCATATGGAGAGGTTATGACTTATGCAATGGATATTATAATGTCGCCGTTTTGTTATTTACTTCAATGATTTTGATTTTTTTTTAAATATATATTTAATTATATATTCTAGATATATTTTCCAGGAGGTCAGGATCTCCATTGGTTTAACTTCTTGGTTTCCACTCCACTTTATGGTTTAATGACAATTAGAACATTGTTTTTATAGTAGTTGTGTGTTTATTTTCATCTTTAACTATTTTTCAAAATCTGAATAATAAAATACAATTAGAAGTCGGTCGTCGCAGAGATACAAACGTTTCATATCCTCGAGTTGGGAGTTGGGATCGAACCCACAACTTGCCGCGGTTTGACACACGGTTGTGCCATTGCGCCACTAATAGCCTCTAATAATATTAGCTTCACGCTGTATCCCGCACACAGCAGAGTAGGCAGAAAACAACGTTTCCCACATTTCGCCGAATTTAGGAGGCATTGCGTATTGAGAGGCGAAACTTACCGCCGCGCTTTGGTTTGACATCAGAGCAAAGGAATGGAAATATAAATTTTAAGTAAACATTTCATTTCCTCGAGTGGGGATCAAACCTAAAACAAACAAAACCAGTCGTGTTTACAGTCACATTTTGTACCTCTGCGCCAAGACTAGCCTATATAATTATTATCCATTTTATATAATAATAATTTATTAGCAGTTTTTGAGTAAAGTTAAATGAACAATTAATTTTAAACGGTTGCATCACTCACTAATCACTATGACGA